>NJDC01004820.1:191491-211046 GCA_002245475.1 Calephelis virginiensis
GCAACTTATCCGGGTCCACTGCCTTACCTATTCCTGCTACCATAATGACTCTAGTATGTTCTGGTCTGGAGGGTAGAGCCTGCACCTATAACATCTATAGATTCTATTGATGACGGTTGTTTATTACCATCATGAGACACGTGTGCTTTTTCGCCTAAAAAAATCAATCACAAAATTAAAGATTTATAAAAGTATTATTTAAAAATGCATCTAATATTTAGACTCTGTATTACATGATTGGAATTCGATTAATTTATTTTGAGTAAGATTTATTTTAAGATTATTACTATTTAACCATTCTGCCACCTTTATCAGAGTTTTATATGTGCCTTCAAATAAATCATTTTTATTTTTGCACTGATCAGAAGGGTAGTACCATTAGCAAACTATAATACATCATAATTAAAAGCATCAACAACATAGTTCATGTTAATTACCCCCACCACAGTCATTAGAAAGATAATTTGAAGTGTTGACTTTCTTACAGTTTCCATTAACTTTTGATGTCACAACACATTATTATCTATTGTCTTATTAACATTTAAACCATTCCAATGATTTACTTTCTAATGCCATATCTCTCAGGTTTTCTAAGAAAAAAATTATGCACTACAAAATTGAACGCCTTGCCTGAAAAAAATACAGTAAGTAGGGACTTTTTAGTAAAGTAAAAAGTAATAGACCAAAACATACATAATCTGTAGACCTGCCTTTTTAAATCTGTACTTATTTTAGTAAAAGTTAAGTATCTTCATGGCCATATCTCCGAAGACATAGGCAGAAGCATAACCAGGGCACCCACGACCACGTACGACACTATGTCTATATTGATTATTTATAAATAAATTAAAATTAAGCAAACGACGGTATAGTTTGTCACACATTATTTTTCAAAAACCTTCAAAATTATTAGAATTAATATTATTGGTCTATTACAATTATTTATATTACATGAATCCCACTATTTTAAATAATGGTTTGACTTTTTTAAGCGAGCAAAATATTTTTCCTATGATAATGACAAATTAAATATATTACAAAGAGGCTTTGATATTACATTGGCAACATTCTTTAATACTATTGCGCTTAAATTACTGTCAAAGCTAGTTGCTGTGGCGTTTTTTAAAATTATGTATAAACTTGATTAGATCACGTTCAACTTATTAAGGATGAAGTTAAAAATAATAAGTTTTAATGCTATTCGTAGAACATAGACAATTTTATTACAAAGTTTAGTCTGATCAAAGAAGTTATTAAAATTATTACAAATTTCAATAGCATCAGCATATACTAAGTTATTTTCAGTTTTAACTTATTTAATTTCTTTTTTAGGCATTTTATTTTGAAATGAACTTTTAATCATATTCCTTTAAGTTTTCAAAGTTTCACGGTGTCACAATGGTCCTAGTGTTGGTGACGATATCTTAACTATGTCGTGAGGGTGTCATGACGATGTTGCAAAGTTGTTATGATGGGGTCAAAATGATGCTGCACAGATAAAAGAATATACAGAAGAGCCTCTGTAGTCTATCGATCCGGTGTCACACGGTTCTATCCACGGATCAAGCAACAAAAAAAAAATTACAAAATTTGAATTTTAAATTTTCTTATAAAAATTACATTGCCCATGATTGGACATGTGCCCGATAAGCAATAGGCTTGCCATTTATCACATTGTGGGACGCAGTATCTTCGTCTATTCGTGGATACCCTGGCCGAGCCTCTGTCTACCGTTTCGGGAATATGGGTTTGAAGACACTTGACAGAAACTACTGACAGAATAAATAACACCAATTCAATTTCTTAATACTGAGTCCAAGGTATGTTTGCACTTAGTTCTTCTATGTCGAAGAAGTTATATCCACCATATGTCTCGCTCCAATGGAGGTTGAGGTTGATCTAGCATGAGACGACGAAGTCTCATCACGTGTTATTTGTATCTGACAAACAATGAAAGCAATCAATTAATAATTAGTCGGGGTTCTATGTAAAACTAACTAACAGGTGCGTGATTTGCCTGCATACTGTAATTATAAGATTTACTTCAGGAACTTGTGGAGATATCAAGACTAGCCCTTTTACAAGATTAGATGTTGTAAAATACATGTGCTTATTAGCGTTACAATATTAAAAAAAAGGGTAAATTAAAGTCAATAACATATCTGCGAATATACTTGACCATTTTATTATGAATTTTGAAAAGTTAATTGCATGTCAAATTATGACAAAATGTGCAGGACCATGAACATTTGTAACAACTTACAGTAAGTACCACATTTTTGGTAAATAAACAAAAAATATTATTATTATGAAAAATGCGAATGTATAAGTGAATTAATGTATGTATGTATTTATTAATGTTCATTACTCTTTTACAAAAAAAACTACTAAAGGGATTTAAGTAAAACTTCACAGTAATATATTTTGACGGCCCCTTTGCCGTTGGTCGGAATGCTAGTTTACACGCCTACCAATCGCGACTCGGGTTCTATTTTCGACGGAGGCAGGCATTTATGTGATGAAAATGTAGATATCAGTATTCTGCGTGTTAAATTTCATCTGGTATCTTTTTTAATATTTCTATGTATTACAATAGCTGTTACATCTATAACACAAGCTTATAGTTTGCTTACTTTTGGATAAGAATCAATTTGTGTAAATTGTCTAGGGATATTTATTGTCTATATCAATATTGTAAAGCTAAAGAGTTTATTTGTTTTGTCTGTTTGTTTGCTTGAACGCGCAGATTACAGGAACTATCGGTCGGGTTTAAAAAATATTTCAGTGTTAAATAGCTCATTTATCGAGAAATGCTGTAAATCATCACACCAATACTAACAGGAGCGTAGCTCTGGAGAAGAATGCTTCAAAATCTGTTTTTTTCCTATTGAGAACTTCCGTTGCATGCACTATGTAAACGGCTAAAGTTTTGCAAAAACCATGTATTTAAAGTCCTCTTTAAAAGTTCTAAAAATATGTCCGCAACAGCATATTTCTATCTTTTAAGGTTAGCTCACTATAACCTTTCTTTTGCTAAATTTCCCTTTCAATATCTTAGGAGATATTGAAGCTTTAAAATAATATTACACTGCAGAGTAGTCAGGAGGAAAAAGTGCGGAGGTCAGTTCTGGAAGATACCCTGCCGCTCTTCCAAAGAAAACTGTAGTCATAAATAAGAATTGAACATAATAATATAAAATCAAAAATAAGTATTTGTAACTACCTGTAGTCTACCGACCTCGCGGCCCAGATGCATAGTATACTCGTGGACAGAACGGTTGTGTTCGGTAAACTACCTTTTAAATGTTTTCTTTCCAGAATATCATCGTATAATACTTTTTAGATGAAAAAGTTTTGTTTTAGTTCACTTAATTTTGTTTATTTCTTTCTTAATATATGCATTATTTGATTTTGTAGCATTTTAGTGTAATTCTTTTACCGTGTAATATCTTATCGTATAATATTTAATTTTTAAAAAGTTACGTTTCTAACTATTTGTATTCTTGCATAAATAATAATGTATTATTTACTTATAAATAAAAAGATGACGACAAAAGCAGTTTTCTCGGCAGTCTGTCATTACAAAACGGCTGCTACTTTTGAGTAGCATTAAGTCACAGGATGAAAATGAGCTTTGTGTTGCAACGGAACATAAAAAAAAACTTTCTTTCTCCTAAAACGACATTACGAACTTTATTCTGATCACTGCATCTAGGAGTGACCGCTCATGTCACTCTACCCCTGCAAGTATCCTGTTATTTTAATGTGATGTTACTATTGTTGTTATCAATTTTGGCCTGAATGATTTTTCGGCAACATTCAGTGTTCTAAATTAGAATTTCTAAATATTTGTTTAAGAAGTCATCTCCGAAGAATTAGGCAGAGGTACAACCAGAAAACCCACGACTTTTATTTTTATTAGAAAATTGAAAATACACATTTCCTATTCTTTTTGCTGCCCGAACCGAGAATCACACTCATGACCTCAAGAAGTCATGTCTGACGCCGGACGGTTACACCACCGTTGCAATGTGTGTTTCTGAATTTTCAAAAAAATCTTCTGTTAGAGGTTTCTTTAACTTTGGCTGTAGAGACAATAACGTAGGTATTCTCAATATTTATCTGAAACAAAGTTAGCAAAGAGAAAGATTATATTACATTTAAAAAAATATATTATATTTAAAAAAATAGATTAAACTTTGGAGAAGGACATAGGCTTGTTTTTATCTCAAAATTTTTACGGGAAACATTGGAGAGCTACATATTAAATAAGACTTCGCGGGCGTAGCCGCGGCCAGCAGTTAGTTAAAAATGATATAAATTATTGCTTTATTGAATTTATATAGGAAGGCGTTTGTCAAATTCATTGCCGACTAAATTATGATTAAATAGTCTTGAACAAGCTTCCATCCGTAAAAGAAGAAAAGAGTAATATTGATAAGCTTATAATATGTTCATATTAAGAAACATTCTGGTTATGAAATTATATACTCATAACTCATAATGATAAAACAATCGTTTCTTAATCCTTGATAATAAACACGATCTAAATGATCGAAGTAATTTATATGTCTATTGATAAGAACAGTCCACTGATGTAAGTTACAAATGATTCACGAACAGATTTCACGTAAAATAAAATTACATCTTTTTTTTTTTTTTTGAATGACTAACTTGTTGCTAATCTTGCGATTTTTACAACTTCACCGAACTTTGTGGGCCGAGCAGAGTGCTCAGCCCGAGACATCATTATTTAGATGGATTGGGCTGTTTCCTACAACGCCAGCACCAAGGGCTGTCTCCCGGGAGACCGTACCTCGACTTGGTGCTGCGTTCTGGTTACTGGGTGGACTTGGTGGAGGAGTATTTGTGGCTCGTCGCTCGGCGTTAGGCGCCGGGCGCAAAAGAGGTCTTCGTCGCCGAGACCGGCGGCGACGGTGCAGTGTTGTGTTAGGGTGGTGTGAGTTTGTCGTGTTCCGGTTTACAGTTGGGAGAATAGCGTTTGCCGCGGTTATTGGGTCCGGGGGATCCGATAACACGTGGCGAGGTCTTCTATGATCGCGGGGAGCGTTTGCGACCGGTGTGTAGTCACACGCAGATGCTATCACCGGATTTGGGTGGGCAGCCGTTTTTTCAAAGTAACGCTCCGATAGTTCTTTGAAATGCTGCGCTATAGTGGGTAAATCGAGGTCGCGATGTAGGTCCACGTTGCGAACGTACCACGGGGCGCCCGTGGCAGTTCGCATGAACCTATTCTGGATAACTTGAAGCTTTTTGAGATGAGTCGGGTACGTATGCGCGAAGGCTACGCTACCGTACGCTAAAATGGGTCTAACACAAGTTTTGTAAAGTGTCACTTTGTTACGAAGTGACATTTTACTTTTTTTATTTATAAGATAATAGAGACGGCTAAGTACGAACTTAGCCTTATTTGTGACGCGCTTAATGTGCGGTTCGAATGACATATTTTTGTCTAGAGTGACCCCTAGGTATTTTGTTGATTTTTCCTAGGGGATCACTCTATCGAACAGTTTGACGGTTCCCGGGCTACGCCTACTTAGCCGTACGGGTAGAACACCTCGATTAAAGTACACCGCTGCACTTTTATCGGGGTTCACTTCTATACGCCACTTCCTGAACCATTTGCCCAGGAGAGTGGTCGCTTTTCTAAGTCTGCTGCCTATATGTTTACCGCAACGGAGGGTTGTATATAGAGCCGTGTCGTCCGCGAAGAGGGCTACGTGGACGTGCGGCGGTCGGGGTACGTCGTTCGTGTAGAGGGTGTATAGTATAGGTGAGAGCACCGAGCCCTGCGGCACTCCCGCCTCTAGGGGCCTACTGCTAGAGAGAGTACCTTCTACACGAAATCTGAATTTGCGATTCGACAAGTAGTCTCGTACGATGAGAACTAGTCTGTCTGGCACGCCCATTTCGTAGAGCTTGTAGATCAGGCCGTTGTGCCAGACCTTATCGAACGCCAAAATTACATCATAAATACCACTATCTACGGGTGCAAATGGTTAAACGCTTGAACGTTTATTTTCATTGGCCCCCAACGCAAAAAGAGGGATGTTATAGGTTTGACATGTTTGTCTGTCTGTGTGGTGTCATAACTTCCGAACGAAGGCAGTGATTTCAAGTTTGATAAAAATCGATTGAGCCGTTTAAAAGTTGTCGGGGGTGAAAGTGGGGAGACTAACCGAATATCTGCAATGTACTCGAATATTTTTTACTATTGAAAGAAAATTAAGTTTTGGTGTTATTTAAATTTTCAATTTAATTATTTATTTGATTAATCTTTAAGAGTGAATTTTTTTTTGAAATTGCAATTATACTCCACCTCCATCTTTTTATTTAGATATGTGATAGAAAGTACGACTATATCTCTCCTTTGAACTAACTACCGCGAATCAAATAATTCATTGCTTAGTATTTTTTGTATTAGATGATTCAGTATTCAGACGAAAATACCATAGCAACTAAATGATAATTCTCGATAAAATTATTATTTTAAAGTAGTAATAACTTGTTTAGCGGCGTTGCGCACTTTTTTTGGAATAGGTAAAAACTTCTAATCTCTTGTCAAGACACGTGATCTGATCGAAAATTCGTAAGATGGTGCAGGGTGCTTGCGCGAATGTTCGTGTTGTCATGTCTGTGTACGATAGCGCAACAAATGAATATTGTATATATATAATATTATTTCTTATTTATAATTTCTTATTTGAGAGGGAGAATTCAGAAAGTTGAGATTACGAGCATAAAATCGACAGGTATTGCTGTTAAAATGGGACTGTCTCAGGGCTCTATTCTGGGACCTATTTTGTTGTTAATGATTTGTTATCAATGACTACGGGAGAGATAAACGTGGAGTTGTAGGTATTGTTCGGGGATGACACGTTTTTAAACGTTTTTAAAGTAAATTAGCAATTAGGTAAATATGACGCAACGAACATTGCGATTTCGAAAATTGTACGCTGGTTCAATGTAAATTAATCTTTTTTTAATTGAAAAAAAAAACTAGGTGTATTAAATTTTCAATGACCATTGTTAGGCAAGTAAAAACCGACGTACAAATTCATGAGAACAAGCTGGACCTTGTAGATTCCACAACGTATCAATACGAGGAATAAAAACAAACTTGCTGTGCATAATATGTCTCGTCTCCACAGAGTAAGCCATTCTTTCATGGGTCAATGTTTAATACGCTTTTACATTAAACTTCCCGGTTATAAGAAATATGTATAAGGTTGATATGCTGAATATCTATCGGAGAAGAGTGCTTAGGATTAACCAATCTCTTATGAATAATAATGTGTGATATATTTTTTTTTATATAGAATAAGGAAAGAAAGATAAGCCCGCTGAGTTGATCATGCCCTAGTTATGTGCTGTATAGTTTCGGGTTGAGTGTGACATCTGCGGCATTTATCATTCGTGATAGAAGGGTCTTTAATTTTATATTTCTTATAGTTTTTCGTATTTATTATTTGGTCCTGTATTGCTATTATAAATCCTTCTGTTTCAAGGAAGAGGCTGCCGACTTTTAACCATTTGTTTGAGGCTTGTGTGTCTATGTGAGATTGTTCTAGGTCATGTGGATGTCGTCCGTGTAGTGTCTTCTTCTTCCAGTTGTCTATTTTTTGTGTTTGTGGATTATGAGTGTGAAGGTTGTGTGTCTATGTGTGTTCGATGAGATTGAGTGGATTATAGTTGTGGTCATTTTCGCATATTGCTTTGTGTATGCCGCTGCTGTGTGATTTTGTGTGAAAGAATGTTTTCAGGTTGTGTATTTGTTTTTGCCAAAGATGTTGGATGTCAATTAAACCTCTGCCACCGTCCTAGCGTTTAATTGTTAGTCGTTCTATGGCAGATTTGGGATGTAGGTTATTGTGTTTAGTGAGTGTCGTGCGTGTTGTTCGTTCTAGATTTTCTATGTTTGTTTTTGCCCATTTAATGACACCAAATGAGTTTGTTAGGATGGGTATTGCAAAGGTGATTGCAAAGGCTTTGATGATGTGTCTGCCGGAAAGTTGTGTTTTACATGTTGTGTTGAGTCTGCGTTTATATACTGTGGTGAGTGATTCTTTGATGTTAATGTGATCGAGTCCTTTTTGTTGTGTGTAGCCTAAATATTTATAAAATTTAGTCGGTTCCATCGCCAAGGTGGTATCTGTGTCGTTCACCCCATAGTCACCGAGCTGTATTTTGCCTCGTATGATATGAAGAGTTCTGCATTTGTCTAGGCCAAATTGCATGTGAATGTCATTACTAAAGATTGTTGTAGATTTGAGTAACTTTTCCGTGTCGGCTTTAGTTTGTGAGTAGAGTTTGATGTCGTCCATGTACATGAGGTGTGATATTCTGGTTTTGTCGTTATTGTGTGTGAGGCAATATCCAGCCCAGCAGCGCTGCAGCAAGCGAGACAGAGGGTTCAGGGCGAGGCAGAACTACAAGGGACTCAGGGAGTCTCCTTGATATATACCTCTTTTTATAAATATCTGTCGTGTAGTAAAAGTGTTATGGGAGTTATTTATTTGGAGAGTTGTTTTCCAAGTGGGCATAATTTTACGTAAAAAGTCTGTAATTGTAGGGTTTATTTTGTAAATATCTAATATTTGTAATAACAAGGAATGTGGAACACTGTCAAAAGCCTTTTTATAATCTACGTAGGTGTAATGTCAGTTTCTGTTCTTTGATGTGGTGTGTTTGTGTATGGTGGAATCGATGATAAGCTGCTCTCTGCAGCCCATGTGACCTCGTCTGCATCCTTTCTGTTCCTCTGCTATAACGTTGTTATGTTCTATGTGTGTGTTGATTTTTAGGGCTATTACGGATGTGAAAATTTTGTATATAGTAGGTAGGCATGTGATTGGTCTGTATTGTGAGGGTTGTGTTGGGTTTGTAGTTTTTGGCAGCATGTAAGTTATTCCCGTAGCGATGAAATCAGGTATCTGTTGATTTCCAACAATCATTTGTGTGATATTTTTTGCCAGGTGTTTGTGTAGAATTGTTAGTTTTTTATACCAGTAATTATGTATATTGTCTATACCCGGCGATTTCCAGTTGTGTAATTTAGCTGTGATGTTAGTTATGTCTGTTAGTGTAATGTCTTCCAATTCCATATTGTCTATTGTACTTGATTTGTCAATTTCTTCTGCTATCCAATCTGCTTCATCATTGTGTTTTATTTCTTCCTCCCAGATACCTGACCAAAATCTTTCAAAATCTGTTTGTGTAGGTAGTTCTGTTCTGATTGTTGTAGGTGTGACTTTTTGTGGTGTGTGTAGGTGTATGTAAAACAATCTTTCATTTGTGGCAAATAGTGTGTTATCATCTTTTCGTTCTTGTGCTTTCTTGTATCTTCTGAGTCTATGTACTTTCAATGCTAACTTTTGTTTTAATGTGTCTAAAAATTCTTCAGGTTTCCTATTGTTGTCTTCGTGTCTAGTGTGTATGATTGTGTTTCTGAATATTGTTTGAACTCGTTTAACTACCTTGTCGGACCTATTGTTATTGATGTTTTGTGTGAGTCTGCCGCAGTCGGCTCTGAGTTTTTCCATTTTTTTTTCAATTTCAACCGCACCTAATCCGACAGTCATTGTACAGTAACGGTTATACCTGGTTAAAAAATCTACATCCAATTTAGTATGTAATAGAGATGATCATATTCCACCAATGTTAGTATTTAATCAACAATATACTCTTCATACAATATATAATATTCAATATACATAAAATGGGACGTATATTCAAATCTGCTTGGTTATTAAATGACAGTTTATTAATAAGAAAAACTTGTTAAATAATAAGTGGTTTTAAAAGATTACTATCAGTTGTGATTCAAGTAACAGTAGTCGAGACTTGTGAAGTATAGTTATAATGACGATATACGTACAAATATACACTTAGTTATTATTTATACTTTCAACTACAAAATGGTTGGGACCATCCTTATTGGCCCTTATGGACAAAAAAATATGTTTTTATACCTCAAGAAAAAATATCAGCTCCCTACAGATGTATCTTAGGCCTACAAAAAAAATTCACACGTTTATCATGTCTTCCACAATAAGTGATCACGTGAATGACCACTATCATTGATCTTATCTAAATTGCGTCAGGGTATTCAAGGTATGGATATAAAAACGACTGCTATCTTTAACTAATCCTTCATTAAAGTGTGTTGGAATATAAATCAATGGAATACAAAAATCGACCTCGATTTCAATAGTTATGTCCTCTAAGTACACAACCATTGAGTATTTACCTCGATTTCCCTGGCTTACTATCATTAAGTCCAGAACTTGTAGTAACTGGACAAGTAACTAATCACAAGTAACTTTTAAGATAAACTATTCAATCCGCTTCACAAATGACTAAGACTCCGATTGACATACATAAAAAATGGAAGTTCGATCCTGGTTTTCCTACAAGTAGTTAAAATATTGGAGGTTCTCAAATTCATCTATTCTTGTTTCATGTAACATCATTTTTTTATAAGCTATAAATATCAAGGAATGTTTCCTAATTTAGTACTTCTCATGAGAGTCAAATTCGATTTCATGAAAATAATACTTATGCTTTTTAAGTAACTCAAAATAATGCAAATTTAATTGGCTACATTGATATCAAGGGAATTTTAAGTAAGTTTTTGTAGTTTGATATACTCGTATAACGTTATGCTATGAGTTTTTTTTTAAGATATTACTACAGATATTGACAAACATTTACTTCCAATCAACTTCTAAAACGATTTTAGTGACAATTAGAAAGAGACAAAGTCTTTTAAAGAAAGTCATAATACTCAAATTCAATTTTCTAATTAAGAAATATATATGTATGTATGTATACACATTTATTATTAATAATTCATGTTTATTCAAATTATTGAGGCAGTTTAAATGTTATAACACTTACTTTTCATGTCAAAACATCTTAAATGAATATCAGAGATTTCGTAAAAAAAAGTAAAAAAATGATATGGCAGTAAAGACTACGTAGTTAAATTTAAATGTATTCGAAACAACACATTTTTTTATAGTATTGGAAGGCAACAAGCAGACAGATTTACCGATGGTAAGAAATTCGCGCCGCCTAGAGATACCAAAGGTGGTAATGGTGCGTTGCCAACCTGAGGCCGAGATGTTAGACCTTGAACAAAAGTAAGTGTACCGGCTACCTTACTCTTCGAACTGGAATACGTTAACGGCAAGCACTGACGTTACGGTGACAGAAATAGGTAACGAAACTCTACCACCTTGTCAGATGTCACGGTGGGTGTTAGTGACGGTAAACCTATGCTCATTTTTTACGAGCTGTCTGGCAGGAAGGCATATGGTCTTTTCTGCAAAGGAGCCCGGACCAAAACGGGGAAAAATAAAATGTCAAAAAAGTAAACAATCCTGATCAAAAAATTTATTACTTTTTTGCACAGAATATTTATAACAGGATTTATCAAAAACACTAGTGAGATGGGTGATATTATGCCAGTGTTAGTGTGATTGCTATTAAATATACATTATTAAAATGTAAAATCTAATCTATGACATAGCAATTTCTTTAATGATTACAAAAACGAGTATAAAAGTTACGTAAAAATAAATCAAGAGTTTAGTTCAATTTCGAATTTGGATACAAAATGATGAAAAAAATTGCTTTTGTTTGGTGTTTTTCCTATATATTAACAATATCTAATTCAGCTAAAATACTAGGAGTATTTCCAACACCATCTATAAGCCATCAAGTGGTTTATCGTACATTGACTAAAGAGCTACTGAAACGTGGCCATGAAGTAACGGTAGTAACAACAGATCCTGCGTATCCCAGAGTTGGAAAACCAGAAAATTTAACGGAAATAGATATTCGGGACATTTCGTATGGTTTTTTAAGACAAATGGCTTCAAATCATAAAGTGACAGAAGATATGGGGAACTCTGATGAAAAACTTAGTTCAATATTTTTTTGCCATTTGTTTGAAACTCAACTAAACTCACCAGAGCTACAAGAATTATTTTTTAAAAGAAAACCACATTTTGATTTGATATTAATTGAAGGAGTTGTTCGTCCTGCAATAGCAATATCACATATTTTCAATGCACCAGTTATATTAGTAAGTTCTTTGGGTTCAACGAACGGATTAAATTATGTTATTGGAGCTGCTAACCATCCCTTATTTTATCCAACACCGTTTAGTAGAAGGACTTACAATCTTACCATGTTTGAAAAAATTAAAGTTCTTTATGATTTTTTTCGGGACACATTTGAGGATAACAAACTTCAAAAAAATGAACATTCTATGTTACAAAAATACTTTGGTTCTGATCTTCCACCATTGAGTACTTTATACGAAAATGTGGAAATGCTGTTTCTAAATGTGCACCCATTATGGATGGACAATCAACCGTCTCCTCCAAGTGTAGTATACATGGGGGGAATACATCAAGAAAAAACAAAAGTTCTACCACAGGTAAATATTACTTACCTTACTTTAACTAGGTAGATTTTAGTAATTATCAAATGTTCCAATGATTTATTAAAATATTATACATGATATTAAAATAACAACATTTTCATATCTGTGAAATAACAGTAAGAAAAAATTGTATACGACAATTAAATATTATATTTTTTAAATTGTGTCAAGACTTTTTAATAAAAAATTTCAATTTTGGACATACATTTTTTTCTATCAGCTTTTTTTTCTTATAATTCCACCAATTAAGGATTTAATATTATTTTTTTAACAACCAAATTTGGAATAATTTTCAGGATCTTCAATCTTATCTAGATTCATCAAAACATGGAGTGATTTATGTAAGTTTTGGAACAAATGCCTTATCAACAATGATTCCTACAGAAAAAATAGAAATTATAGCAAATGTATTGTCTGAACTACCTTACGATGTACTATGGAAATGGGATCAAGATGAATTACCTGTTAAAGCGCAAAACATCAAATTATCGAAATGGTTCCCACAAGCAGATCTTTTGAGTATGTTATTTTTTTATAATTCGTGATTCATGTTATTAAATTATTATATTTCCAAAACTTAAAATCGAATTACCGTATTCTGCTATTTATCTTTGCTTAGCTTATTTTTTTAAATCATTTTATTTTACAATCGCCTCTGTGGTCTAGCGGTCCGGCGTCGGGCTTGACTTCTTGAGGTCCCGGTTTCGATCTCCGGGTCGGCATCAAAAAAATAGAATGTTTGTATTTTCAATTTTAATACAAGTGATGTTGCCGGGATTGGGCATGTCAGCGGTAAGTGAGAAGCTTGCCTTTTCACTATTCTATCTATCACATTGTGGTTGTATATTTACCTACCCTTTTATTTCATAACTACATTAAAGTAACAAAATGGAAAAAACGTGTTGCTAAAATTTTCTCACATTAATTACACGATGCTGTGTTAACAAATTGATTATTGCAATGATTTTCAAGTTTACATTTTTTCAGAACATCCTAATATAAAACTATTTATAACTCAAGCTGGTCTACAGTCTACCGATGAAGCTATTACTGCGGGAGTGCCAATGGTTGCTATCCCTATGTTAGGAGATCAGTGGTATAACGCTGAAAAATATGTTTTACATGGAATTGGGAAAAACATTATGTTGAAGACTCTCAACGCTGAAAATTTTCAGCAAGCTGTAGAAACTGTAATAACAGATGCAAGGTAAAAAATTTTATATGAACAATAATATAAAGTGTTATAATATTTATGTACCAATTAGGAAATATGAATTAACTAAATCTAACTCTGTTTTTTTTAATATGACGCAAATGGATTTCACATAGTTTTGATTTCTGTTATTATTCATAAATTGTATTTCGTATTTTTGTCACCATGTTTAACATTTTTACGTAAGATCAAGATTACACATAATTATAATATATAAATATTATATAATATATTAATTATATATATTACCGTCACTAACACCGTGACATCTGACTAGGTGGTACAGTTTCGCAGCGACCGCCGGCAAACTTACTTTTGCTCGAGGTCTAATATCTCGGCCACAGGTTGGCGACGCACCATCATTACCTCTAAGCGGAGGGAATTTCTTACCATTAGGAAATCCGTCTGCTTGTTTGCCTTCCAATACCATATATTATATAAGTATGATACTCATTTTGAATTTAGAATTTGCCATCTCCACGTTAAATTTTTCTTTTTTAAGGAAAAATTTTAGTTTTGGTTTGAAGATCATTTTATCATACTTTATTAAAACTGTATCCGGTCTATAAATTTGCTTTCACTAAACTTACGCAATGACCCCGCCCCCCTGAACTTATGCAAAGTATTAAAAAACTTATGCTATAGAACGTTTGAAACACATACAATCACTTATTATACTCCCATTTATTTTTGGATCGTTTTCAAAATGAGATTGCATGATTTGACGCCAATTTTGTATTTTTTGTCAGCAATATCTTGAACCATACAAAGCAATATAAGAACTGATACATATTTATCGGTATACGAATTATTAGTCCGAGAAAGGTTGCATAGTTGTCTTTATCTGGTTAATAATTCTATAACGGGATAGTATTGTCGATTCCTGTATTTCACTTAGTTAAATGTAGCTTTAATTATTTTAACTTACTCGTCTTGAAGTCGCTTAAATTGAATAATGTTATTTTTTTTAAATTTTCTGACTAAGCACGTAATGCAATTATAAGTTGGAGTAGCATTTAAAAACTACAGAGGTTTGTAGCAAAGTGCTACCACACGTCATTAAATATTTATGTTTAAATAATTTTCATTTATTTATCTCTTTGTTTCTATAGAAAGAAAATTAATAAATAAATAACAAGGTTGAAAAAGTAAAAGACTTAAATCATGATTTGTTTGTTGCCCAAATACATAAAATCGACTCTGTGGTCTAGCGGTTCGGCGTTGGACTTGACTGCATGAGGTCCCGGGTTCGAATCCCGGGTCGGGCAACAAAAAGAAAATTGTTTTTTTTTTTCAATTTTCTAATAAAAAAAATGTTGGTCGGGATTGGAAATGTGCTCGGTTGGCGATAGGCTTGCCACCTATCATATTGTGGGACTTAGTGTCTTCGGCTAGTCGTGGGTGCCCTGGTCGCAAAAGGTTTTTCAGCTGCGTATATACAGAATGATATTGAACCGAAAAAATCAATTTATTTTAAGTATTTTGCATAGTAATTTAAACACTTGTTTAATGTGTAGGTAATTGAATAAATAATAATAATTATTATTAAAGTTGATATTCCAGCAATGAGACTGATTATACTTGTTAATTATAGTTAGTAAACAGAAATCAAATATTAATACTTGGATACAATTAATACTATTGAATAAAGCTTAAAACTTAATAAATATTTAAATGATGTTCCTACTTACAGACTAATCTTCATAAAATTGTACAAAACACATAATTCTAACTTTGAACGTTTAGTTGGTTATCAAAGTTTTGGAATCTCTTGGAACAATTACTGTAAATGAATCTCTTGTAAATTTGCATAAATGTCACTTAAAACAAATAGCCTTTCTCTCTGGAATTCCAATTTTTATCATATATTTGTAATGTAGTGCGTGTACTTATTACAATGGAGAAAAATTTTTCGTGTTATGAATGATTGCGTTTTTAAAAATCTATTTTATTGACTTTGAATTACCTATCAAGTTATTTGGACTTTTTTGTTCGTTTTTTTATTATGAATACTCTCTTACTTAAGTGAAATGTCTGTTTTATTTCAGTTATCGTAAAAACATTGCAAAGCTGCGAGAAGTGATGCGAGATCAACCCGAACCGCCTGTAGAACGAGCTATATGGTGGATTGAGCATATACTTCGACATGGTGGTGGGAGACACTTGCGACCTCCTACTGCCAACATGTCATGGGTGGAGTATTTCGCAGTAGATGCAGTACTAGTAGTATTCTCGATATCTTTATTAATTTCTACTTGTATAGTAATCGGATTACGAATTATTTATAAGTTATTGCGAAGTTACGTATTAATTAAAAAAATAAAGCGTCAGTGATAATTTGGTCAATTGATTTCAAACTTTATAAAATCAATTTATACGTGCTTGCTTTGAAATTTGAGATGTCACTAAGTTTACACAAACGACACAAAACTCCATGTCTGTTGATAAATCAATTTTGTAATGTTATTAGATCTCCTTTTTTTCTATTAAATTCAGACACGGACAGGCAGACTCGGAGTTTTTGCTATTACAACATCTTCAGATTTTTGCTATTACGTACAACATCTTCAGATGTTTGCTTTTAAAAGATCTCCAGATTTAGCTTTGAAGATGTTGTAAATGCAAAACCAGTTAACAGATTTTTTAAGACTTTGCAAATTTAGATAAGCGAAAGTGCAAGTATTTGAAGTACAATTCAAATTTTTGCACATAAGATATACTTTGTTTTTGATAACGAAATTTTAGCATCGTGGAAATGTGTGTTTGTAAAAATTATAAAATTTTATTAATAACACGAACCAATATTTTTAAAGAGGAGAGCATGTATGTTTTTGATGGGAAAACTTCTTTAGTGGCTTTTTGTAATGAGTGGAAAAATTTAAACTCGCCTCATGCCACATGATCTGATCGAAAATTCGTAAGACGGAGAAACAGTAGCCTACGTTGCGTATGAGAGGAAGTAGCCCTCTCTCATACTAATAGCAGGGCGCTTCAGCGACTATGCGTGTGTGTTACTCGTACCATGACTTTTGATGGCATCGTACTCGCAAAATTACTTTATGAAAAGTGTTTTAAAAATGTTAATTGAACAAAATTAAAAGTTTGTTTACGATAGCGCAATGGATAAATGTTGTTGTTTACCGCATAAATGACTTATACTTACATTTAATTTTTTTTTTACTTACACAGCAAGAACTCTGAGACGATAATTGAGTAAACCCCTTTCTTTACAATCACCTTCCATAACTGTGACCAGTGTCTGCAGCTCAGATGGTGTAGAGTCCAAAAGTACAGCCCATCATCTGCATAAAGCAGGCTGTAAACCACTTCAACACCCATACACATTCCCACATTCATACACCTTAATCTGTAAAGACATTTGTCCAAATACAAAATAAACAAGCGTGCCGACAATACACAGCCCTGCTTACTGCCAATGTTGACATCAAACCAAGGCGATATGTTGCCGTTTACCAGTCCAAATGCTTAACAATCTAAATGCATCGGCTGCACAGCACGCAGCTAGGACCCGTCTATCCCATAATTTGGTAAAATGTCCCAAATATACTTACATACATCCCTATCAAACGCTTTTTCGAGATCCACAAAACCACAGAAAACCCTCTGGCCCACAGCCAGATGCTTCCCTACGATTTTGTGGAGCGAAAACACCTGATCCGTACATCCTCTTCCAGACCTGAAACCACCTTGAGCCTCCCACAATATCCCATCGGACATCCCTTGCAACTATTTTTCCATACACTTTTGATGCTAAACTGATCAAACTAATGGCCTAAGAACTATCCATGCGTGAATCCTTGCCTTTATACAAGGGAAACAAGTATCTTCAAGTATCTTCACGCCCATATCCCCGAAGAGGTAGGCAGAGGTACAAGGGCACAATGACTGCACAATTTTATCCATGTAACTAAATTATAAATAATTAATTACCCTTTTCGGGAGAGACGAAAAGCCGAAATGTAAATTGCGATATCGCATCAATGCAGTTTCTAGATGCATTGATAGCGACGTGGCCTAAGATAAGATAATTAATGATGTATCGAAAATTTATATCGTTAACGTATTCATTTTATACTTTAATTTATATTTACGGGTTTATTGTTCTTAAAGTTTCTGGGTGAAACACCAAAAATGTCAACGATAAGTTGTCCTTATTTATAGACACCAAAGATTACATACATTTACCTTTTATTTTAAGAAAGATAGATTATGATTATGAATATGAGTATTAAGAATATGTTTGTGTGAAGTATATGATTCGCACAAATTTAACTCGCATGATATGTCCGAGTTGGCCATTCTAGTAATATTA
This sequence comes from Calephelis virginiensis, assembly GCA_002245475.1. Lineage (NCBI taxonomy): Eukaryota > Metazoa > Arthropoda > Insecta > Lepidoptera > Riodinidae > Calephelis > Calephelis virginiensis. The sequence goes on from NJDC01004820.1 coordinate 209,513, forward strand.
TAAATGTATACGTTTGTTTGTTTGTTACTCCTTCACCCAAAAACTGCTAAACCATTTTTTTAATAAATTTAGAACAAACATAGAAGGTAACTTGGATTAACACAAAGAATAGTTTTATAACGAAAAAATATTCCTATAGGACACGGGTAACAGCTAATTTTGAATCATATTCATTTTCTGTAGGCGCTTCGCACGAAATTATATTAGTGTGGGAATCGACAACACTAAAAACATGTAGCAGGCTTTGACACTTATTTTATTTTAGAGACCACAAAATAAAAAGTACAGTCACAATAAAAAGTGCATGTCTAACCGTTTTAGAAAAAATAAGAATATTTCGAAAAAATATTAGGCAAGCGGGAACGCTGTCATCCTTGTTATAATGTGCCTAGTTTATAAGGGCCGGACCATAGATTAAATCTCTTCTATATTTCAATTCAACTCAATTCATTTTTTATTTATAAAAGTAGGTACAGTCATAGGTCTTAAAGGTTACATTACAAAAGAACAACTACTCCGTGCAATCAGTTTCTCACGTATGTCATACTATTACAACAAATTTATTATATATTGGATTAATATTGTGACAAATGTTGAAGAGCGAATCTCTTGATTGTGAGACAATCGACAAAAGTATACACGTAGGCGTTATTATCGTACGATGGGGCCAAGCCACAATACCCTCAACAACAACAATAACAACAACAAAATTAACAACAACAGCTGATGTTATTGGGCTTGGCCATTTTGTAGCCGCAATAACTATATCACAGTTGTAAAATAATGAACAGCTGTTAATATCTTCATTTTTAACAAACGCCCAGGTAACAGCAGTGAAATGGCTACGACGTATAGTTTGGTTTAAGTATAAAATTTATTAAGTCAGGGCTTGTATATTTAGAATTTATAGTATATAATAGTATATATAATAGTACATATAGTATATAATAGATACAAGCTTTACATGACATCTAATAATTTCTTGACAGTGTGACAGTGCTGTCTTGGGAACATTTTACATGGAAATGTGTTTAGCGCGATAAGGATTTTCCAAATAATATTGATCGTGTATTTTTTTTCGTTTTTAATGTTATTTCGAACTAGCTACTGCCCGAGGCTATATGAGTATTAAAAATAATGATTTCTACAAAACCACTATTTTCTTTTTGGAATGTAAATAGACATAAGATTTAAGATACCTTGTATATCCCAAGGTAACTTTTAGTTTTGTGTATAAAAGCGATAATTTTAAAATCTTTACAACACATTTGTTCAAGCATCTTGTCTAACAATAATAAAAAAAATAAATCGTTTCGCCTCTGCATAGGCTATAATACTATCTAAATAAAGTTCAACGTATTTGGGGTCATTGGCCAGAAGCGTGCACGTCGCGATCCCTGCCAGTCCATTGGACTGCAATTCTGGCCCGTAAAAGAACCGCAGAGCGGGTTAGGGCGTTCCCTGGAGGCGACGCGTACCGATCCGCCCTCGTCGGTACGAAAAGAGGCAGATGCGGGCGATAGGGGCCGACACC
>NJDC01004824.1:0-11905 GCA_002245475.1 Calephelis virginiensis
TAATAATAATAATAATAATCAATATCCCTAGACAAGTTACACAAATTGAATCTAACTCCAAAGTAAGCAAATAATATGCTTGTGTTATGGGTGTTAGTCAACAATACTTATACATAGAAATACTTAAATAGATACCAGAATAAATTTAATAAACACCCAAACCCGGAAATGCAGACATCCAAATGTTCATTACACAAATGCCTGTCCCCGTCGGAAATCGAACAAGAGCCTCGCGGTTGTTCGGTGTAGTTAGGCGTGTACGCTAGCCACTCGACCAACGAGGCGGTCGTAGGTGGCAAGCTTATCGCAAATCGGGCACTTGTCTAGTCCCGAGCAACATTTTTTTACAAGAAAACTAGCTGTTACCCGCGGCTTCGCCCACGATAAATTGAGATTTAAACTATCCTTACTCTCAAGTTGGATCGAACTGCACATGGTGTGCGAATTTTATTATAATCGGTTAAGTGGTTTAAGAGTCCATTGAGGACAAACATTCTGACACGAGATTTATATATATTTATAAGATAAGATAAGATAAGATTGGAAAGCACCGTATTTTATTTTAGTTGCCCGACCCGCGAATCGACCGACCGCCGCCCGCTAGACCACAGAGGCAATAACAACTATTCCGATGCTACTAATATCAGAACGGATAAGCAAATTTGTGTATCACTGCTAATGGACATCGACATATAACGTTAATTTGTATATCTTATCTTCATCATCAATACAATTAATATTAGTGATGATTGGCGCGTGATCAAATACTGTGCAATACAGAGTCCATACCACCGGAAGGACCACCTTTTGTATATTACCACTTGTTGCTCAGCGTTAGGTAACTATCTATTAGGTAAAGAGTTTTTCCCATCTTTTTTGTGGTATTGGAAGGCAAACAAGCAGACGGATTTCCTGCTGATAAGAAATTCTCGCCGCCTAGAAACACCAAAGGTGGTAATGGTGCGTTGCCAACCTGAGGCCGGGATGTTAGGCCTTGAGCAAAAGTTAGTTTACAGCTACCTTATCCTCCAAACCGGAACATGTCAACGGCTAGCGCTGACATGGTGGCGGCAGGAATAGGTTAGGGTTGTGGTACTATTCCGGACGAGTCGCTGCGAGACGCTACCACCTAGTCAGATGTCTCGGTGCTAGTGACGGTAAGCCTATTCGCCGTTATCGAGCTGCGTGGCACAGGCAAGCAGATGGTCTATTCTGCAAAGGAGCCCGGACCAACACGGAGTACGCGTTTCCTGTTTAGAATAGACTATCTGCCTCTCTCTCTGGCAGATCATAAGTGGCGTACATAGGTTATATTGGTAAAGATCTGTGTAGCAACTTGCCTAGGTATCCACAACCTTACTTACACCTACGCTATAAAGATAATATAAATAAAGAAAAAAAAAGGTATCTTCACGTCCATATCCCGAAGAAGTAGGCAGAGGCACAACCAGGGCACCCACGACTAGCCGAAGATACTAAGTCCCACAATGTGATATGATGTGAAATGTTAATTTAGTCCTCAAAAATCGATTAGTTTTGCCCCTAATGTCTTCCAAACTTTGATAAAAAAATAATATTATTGATAAAGAATTGCTATCTCATATCAGACAGTATTTAGTTAGTAACATTGTATTAATTTAGTTGTACAATTAATGTAATGTAAATTAATTGTTGTCTTTTAGTTTTAAAGCTTATGTAAGTTTTTTGGGTACAATAAATGATTAATTAAATAAATAAATAAAATAAGTATCATCTCGCCCCTTTTACTGAATTGGTAAGCAGGGGTACAAAAATGGCGTCCGCGATTAGCCGAAGGTTCTTATTAGTGTTATCTAAAAATGGCGTCCGCGATTAGTCGAAGGTTCTTATTAGTGTTATTGGTGGCAAGCCAGGTAGCTATCCAATCTCGGGTAATGTTAATTTTATTAAAAAACAAGTATAATTTGCTTTTACTAGAAATTGAATAACTAGATTTTGAGTTGTCCAACACAGGAATCAAGCCGGAGACCTATGTAGTTAACGGCAACATCAGATCACTAGTTTTTCTGATAGTTCTTCTATTCACCTCGTTGGTTGAGGTGTCAACGTTAACGCCTAAATCCACCGACCAACTGCGAGGCCAAGGTTCGATTTTTAATGTTATTTATAAGCTAGGTAAGCATTTGTATTATAAACGCCTAAAAATCTGTATAAATACAGAAATCGTGTACGCTTGTTTATTAGTTTTTTTTTTAAATTATTAATATAAGTATTAGTATGTATTAATATCGTTGAAAGTAACTACTAGAAGTACAACATACTTAATCCCAGCTTTCGCTCCGCGACGTTATGAGAAAGTCATCTTAACGCGAGAAAATGCTAGAAAACAGCAAAATTCCATTTATACGAGTAGTAACTGTAGATGTCGTCAAAAACTTCGTACTTTTCACAGATTTTTTTTGTGAGGTTAGCGCACAAGCACACATCTCTTATGATTGTATTTTTCTCCCACCTAAAAAGGACGACTTGGATTAAAACTGCATATACTTACGAGCACCGAAGATAGCATAATAGTATAAAAACAAATCTAGAATCTAGATTATGATAATCAGAATCTCTTTCAGTGTGTGCTTTGCATTAACGGTTAAAGTTACGCAAAAATCATATTTAACAAAATTGTTCCCCTTTAAAAGTTCTACAAAAAAGTCAACGATAGTCTACAGCTATTTTTATGGCTGGTTTATCATTTTATTAATATTATTAATTTATATTAATTGTAGTTTAAAATAATGCATTACTTGGTACTAGCACAGTCAACATATTATAAGAACACTAAATTGTTTATACGATTTGGAAACTATAATTAATTTTTGATAATTACTTGTTGCAGTTACATTGTAAATAATAATATAATTAACAATTAACAACAATTAATAAATGTGCAAAAACCGACTCAAACAGTCAATGGGTACCACTTTGCGATTCGATCATTCTTTTTCCGAAACTTATGCTTCCGAAATGGTCCCAGATAAATTTTACTAACATTCTACCAGTCGTGTTTGAGTTATACGGCTGATAAGGCATAAATTTTTCAATGATGAGGTCTAAAGGTAAAACATGTGTGCCCTATTAAGTATAACTCAAAAACCACAGTCGGATTATAATAAAACTAATATGAGACCACCTCGGTATCATAACCAATCTTTTTAAAAAAGAACCATCAAAATCGAATTGCTATTGGCCGAGTAATCGCGTAACAAATATACAGTCGAATTGCAAACTTCCCTCTTTGTGGGAGACGATTAAAAACAATTATGTCTTTTTATGTCTAAACTTGGTTGGTCCGGGCTTCTTTGCTGAATAGACCAACTGCCTTGCTCCCAGGCAGCTCGTAAAAGGCGAGCACAGGCTTACCGTCACTAAGACCGTGACTCGCCCGGATTGGTACCACTGTACTGTACACATAACGTCAGTGCTTGGTGTTGACGTGTTCCAGCTCGGAGGGTAAGGTAGCCGGTAAACTTAATTTTGGCTCATGCTCTAACATCCCAACCTCAGGTTGGCAACGCACTATTACCACCTTTGGTGTCTCTAAGCGGCGTGAATTTCTTACCATCAGGAAATCCGTCCACTTGTTTGCCTTCCAATATTATAAAAAAATATATATCAATTAACATATGTACTTAGCATAAATACTTGGTGATTGTAAACGTGATTCAGCACTTCTACCTGAACTCAATGAGAAGTACGGCATGAGTTTTGGAGAAGTACGGCAAATCGGCGAGAATTTCTTAACATCAGGAAATCCATCTTCTTGTTTGCCTTCCAATGTCATAAAAAAAAATTGCATAATTTTGTTCAGTCAATAGCAGGAATGAGGTGACCCATAAAGAAATAGTTTCTTATTTAATCGTGCCAATTAGACCACTGGTGGTAGAGTGCTGGGCAGCGTCTTGCCCGGGTAGGTATCCATCTCCCTACCTATTCCTGCCGCCATTATGACTCTGTCATGTTCCAGTCCAGAGGGTAGGTTAGCTGGTAGACGTTGCAAAATAGGTCTAACATTCCGGCAACGGGGCAGCGAAGAATCTGGAACATCTATAGTCTCTATAGGCCACGGCTGTCTTCTTACCATCAGAAGGACAGGAGAAAACATTTTTAAAATAAATGTTACTAAGACAAGACTATATATGGTGAACTTTTCTCCCCGAGTTGGTTCGGGTTTCTTTGTAGAATAAACCATATGCATTCCTGCCGGCATCTCGTAAAAGGCGAGCATAGGTTTACCGTCACCAACAACTTTTCGCCGAGATTGGTCCCACTGCCTTATCTATTCTTGCCGTCATAACGTTATCACTTGCTATTGACGTGTTCCGGTTCGGAGGACAAGGCGGCCGGTAAACTTTATTTTGCTCGAGGCCTAGAATCTCGGCCTCAGGTTGGCAATGCACTATTACCACCTTTGGTGTCTTTAAGCGGCGGGAACTTCTTACCATCAGGAAATCCGTCTGCTTTTTTGCCTTCATTAAAAAAATATTATTCAAAATAATTATGATTCCAAATACGTACCTATCTAATTTATACAATCGTATCTGTTATACAGGATGTCTTTTTAATTGCCGTTTAATGTTCAAAATGCTTATTATTTCTGAATTTTTTGAAGCAATATAAATAAATTATATCCCTGGAAAAATTACATTAATTGATCTAATCCTAAACAAGTCACATGTGTAACGGTCTTATTTAAATGGCTAAACTAGTACTGCTTCAAACTACTGTAAATAAAAAAAAAAAAAAAACTTTAAATAAAACTGGTACTTCTTCAAATTACATATTTAATGTCAATTGCCTACAAGAACACAACTTTCCTCATTGAAAGTAATGAACACAGTGACTCTTAAGATTTAGTTTCCAACCGTCCGCGTCTTTGGCGTGACACTATTGCCATACCAGGTATTTGAAAATCCCTTAATCATCAACAATTATCATTAAGAATTTTGACAAAAATACTAGAAATCATCACACATTCTTGTGTTATCTGTATTAGTCAAACAATGTAGGCATAGAAACACCTAAATAGATGCTATTAACACCCAGACTTGGAAATACAGTTCAACATTGAATCACACAAATGCTTGTCCCCGTCGAAAATTGAACCCGAGCCGTTTGGTCGGTGGAGCTGGTATATTTTTAAAGTTTCTCAAAACTATTTTGAATGAATGGTGAGTTTTAAAGAATATTACCACTAAATTTAGTTGTTACCTTCAACTTAATAACCCATGCAAAAACAAAAAATAAAATATAATTTCGTCCTGTATTTTATTCATCGATAAAATTGTAGATAAAATTTTAATGTTTTGTCATCGTGATTATAGCTTTTCGCAACATATTTTAATAAAACATACAAACAATACGAAAGCTTTGTAATTAGTGTTTGTTAATTTTTATTCCCATTAAATGTCATAATAATAAACATGGAGTAAAGTAGAAGTAAGATTAAGTTGATATCATACTTTGTATCACATTGTTATAGAGACTACTAGGTTGAACCTTGAAGTTGTTTACTCAGTTTTTATTAATGATGTGGTAGTGCTAAGATATTTATTTAAGATATTTGTCGCCTCTGTGGTCTAGCGGTCCGGGTGTTGGACTTGACTGCATGAGGTCCCGGGTTCGATTCCCGGGTCGACCAACCAAAAGAAAATTGGATTTTTCCAATTTTCTAATAAAAAAAAATGTTGGTCGGGATTGGAAATGTGCCCGGTTGGCGATAGGCTTACCACCTATCACATTGTGGGACTTAGTGTCTTCGGCTAGTCGTGGGTGCCTTGGTTGTACCTCTGCCTACCCCTTCGGCGATATGGGCGTGAAGATACTTGTACTTGTACTTGCTAAGATATTTTAGTTAAAATGTTATGTCATTTTAATGGTTATAAATACGACCTGTCCGTTTGTCCGTCTATGTGTCAATGCTATTATACTCAAAAAGTAATGATACTATACAGCCAAAAGTTGGGTAGAAAGACGTATTTCGTGTACCGCTTTAAAATTTTCATAAGGAACTTAGTTAGTAATTAAATAACTTAGTAAGTAAGTACCTTAGTAAGTAAAAAAGTGACTTATTTACTTAGAAACATTGTAATGCGGTACACGAAATACGTCTCGTTTTACTATGTAGTCTCATAAATAGGTTGTGTATGAAAAAAAAGATCGAGGAAGGACCATTTCCTAGACATGGATGATGGAGCTGAAACCAAACATTTTCTTTTCAAACCTCCACTTGCAGTATCTATAGACAGGTCTTCAAACATGATGTTGAGGTTTTCTAAAACTGTTTTTACAGTAAGTCAGAGGTTCCCAAACTTATTTCATGTAACGCCCACTTTGAAAATCAGTTGTTTTGTAGCGCCCCCCCCCCTCGTTTTTTTCTTGTCAATAACCTCAATAACATATTTGTTGCGCCTAGTTTAAAAAAAAACTTTTTTTTCAAGATTTATACCGCCCCCCTCTAGGCTTCCAGCGCCCACAAGGGGGCGTTATCGCCCACTTTAGGAAAGGCTGCAGTAAGTGGTAAAACATGTTCCCTACCCTTCTCCTCCATCTATAATAAGAGAGATTTTTTGGCGTTTCAAAAAAAGTACAGGTGAATTTTAATGGAGTCGTTGAATGCAAATAGATTTGATCGAGATGCCGTTAGTGGTTTTTGAGATAAAGCACGTTCTTATCAACCGCAAATATTCTTGGCAATTTAATGGCATTGACATGTTCAGTTCTGACTTGCATAAAATTAATTTTTTTTAATGAATCCCCTACAAAACTTACATGTAGATAGACTTGCAACAGCTCTTATTTTTCGTATCAAAATCGGTCCATCCTTTCAAAACTTATGATGCCAAAGACAGACACACACTCACTTAGAGACACCTCAAACTTATAACACCTCTCGATTTGCGTCAGGGTCAAAAATATAACTTTATAATTTAAATAATTGTTATCTAGTCAAAAATTACATGCTACTTCAATAGTCTTATTAATAAACAGGGATTAAAGTACGCCAAGGTTTGGTCTGGTATTTAGTCTTTATTATAATGCAGAATATAATATCAATCAAACTTTAATCATACGTTAGTCCACGTTTATTAATAGAAGACGGTAAACGTATAACTTCTTAACCTACGCTTACTACTACCCTTTAAGATCCGACTTGCACTTGTCATATAAATCCAATCTAGTATTCGAAGAAAAATATATTCCATTAAAAAGCATTTTCATGTAAAATGTTTCCGAGATGAAACCATATGGCTCGTACTAAGAATAATAAAATGTAATGTAGAGCCAAGTTAAAGTAAAGATCGCTGACTAAGTTTTTAGTCTTTAGCCTATATAACTATCAAGCCATATATTTTGACTTAGGTGTAAAGACGTGAAGTTAGAGCGTGTAGAGCTTAGTAGTAGGGGAGCCCAAAAGGGGATTTTTGGAGTAACTCAGGCGCGTCAGATTAAGATATGGGATATACCAAGTACCATTGTTAAACACCTCCATTATGTATCAAATCTCTATATAGAGACGCATATGTAGGGTTGTCTGTCTAATTTTTTTTGCTTGAAAATGTACTCGAACGTGTCAGACTAAAGTATGGCTGGCTTATTACATGCCAATAAGTCCATGTTTGAATTTTCTGATGATTTGAACAAGACGTACGGGAGTAGGAGGTTCAGAAACTCTCAAAAACCAAGTCATATGTGTTAATTGTCGATTACAGCAATCTGTCTGTTTGACATATTTCTGTCATCGGAGACACATTAAGTATATAGATTGCTAATATCTGATGAGTTCGACTATGATCAAGTGACTGGGATTGCTATTTTAGCTTCTAGACACCAGACGCTAAAAAGAAAAACCTTACATGACATTTTTTACACTCCACTATTTAATCGACAAAGTGCAATGGGTCCCAATGACGCTCTAGTTACTACACATTTAGCATCGCGGGTTCCCCTACTATAGAGTAAGAAGCTTGGCTCTACATGACAATCGGTAACTTTTTTTATGATAATGAAAGGCAAACAAGCAGACGGATTTCCTGATAGTAAGAAATTTACGACTACTAAAGACAACAAAGGTGGTAATAGTGCATTGCCAACCTGAGGGCGGGATTCTAGGCCTCGAGCAAAATAAAGTTTACCGGCCGCTTATCCTCCAAACCGGAACACGTCAATAGCAAGTGATAACGCTATGACGGCAAGAATAGATAAGGCAGTGGTAACAATCTCGGCGAAACGTTGCGAAACTCTACCACTTTGTCAGATGTCACGGTGTGGGTTACGGTAAACCTATGCTCGCTTTTTACGAGATGCCGGGCAGGAATGCACATGGTTTATTCTACAAAGGAACGCGAACCAACTCGGGGAGAAAAGTTCACCATATATAGTCTTGTCTTAATAACATTTATTTTAAAAATGTTTTCTCCTGTCCTTCTGATGGTAAGAAGACAGTCGTGACCTATAGACACTATAGATGTTCCAGATTCTTCGCTGCCCCGTTGCCGGAATGTTAGACCTATTTTGCAACGTCTGGACCCTCTGGACTGGAACATGACAGAGTCATAATGGCGGCAGGAATAGGTAGGGAGATGGATACCTACCCGGACAAGACGCTGCCCAGCACTCTACCACCAGTGGTCTAATTGGCACGATTAAATACGAAACTATTTCTTTATGGGTCACCTCATTCCTGCTATTGACTGAGCAAAATTATGCATTTTTTTATGATATTGGAAGGCAAACAAGAAGACGGATTTCCTGATGCTAAGAAATTCTCGCCGATTTGCCGTATTTCTCCAAAACAGCTTGACCGATTCATATGAAATTTTGTGAACATATTGAGTAGGTCTGAGAATCGGCCAACATTTATTTACCATATCCCTCAGTGACGAGGGTGACTCCCCCGATTTTTTTTACTAAAGTCACATTTAAAAAAAGTAGCAGAATAACGTCTGCCGGATCAGCTAGTCAATTATAAAAATTGATAATAAATCATGAAATATTAATGCAACTTACTTTGCTTCTTGCGATAGTTGACAAAATAGGAAAATATAATAATTGAAATGGCTTTTTTCGTAGAAATGCTGCATACAAGTTTTTCGCATAAAATAAAAAGTATTGTAGATTAATAAAAAAAATATTTAAAATAAAAAAATACCTGACTCAGATCCATGGTTTCAGTCCCGGGTCTCGAACAAAAAACACTAATCACTAGTCAATTTGCAAAAACAAAATCACACACAGTCATACTACATTACACAATACTTATTTAATATGACACTTTTACTGTTCAGCCTTGAAAAGGTTTAGCTATATTAATCTGAATCTTATCTTTTGAATAATTATTATACAAGTAATTTGATATGCAAAAATCTAAACATCGAATTTATGTCACAAATCATTTTAATGTAGTTGCACTTGTTTTTTTAGTTAAAAGTAATTTATTTATGAATTGTAATTATTTTTAAATAATACTAATCAGTTAAAATCGACATGTTATTATGATACTATTTATTTACGAATTGTAATTAGTTTTGAATAACGTAAATTAGTTTAAATCGATGTCACTTTTTATGATATTTATTTATGAATTGTAATTATTTTTGTAGCATCGCAAAACGTTGTGAATAATGGTTAGTTTAGAAGACAGTAAAATAGTAAGGTAACCGCTCGACAGATTCTTAAGATAGGTGTGTTTGCCAACGATACCGATAGATACCGTGAAAGTTATCGTAATCAAATAACTTGGAAAAGCGATCACTATTTGTATATTTTACGCTATCACAATCTATGTAGAGTCACTACAAGTTTGAAATCTATACTTATATTAAAACTATAGAAAAGTGAATGCTATATTTTGAAAATATAATATTGATTGAAAATGTTTGAAAAAATCGGTGTAAGCTAAAACTGGGTTACAAAACGCATTTTTATTATTTTTAGATTTTTTGTCTTTCTTTATTGCTGTCTGTCGGCCTGTATGTCTGTCTGTCTTTCTGCCTGTCTGTCGGCCTGTCTATCTGTATGTCTTTAGTTCTGTCTTTCTACATATCTGCCTGTCTGTCTGCCTGTCTCTCTGTCTGCCTGTCTGTCTTCACTTGAACATACCGTTCGTAACGAATCCTTCCTTCGTTCGTTCGTATCGTTTGTAACGAAGTTTGACAGGTAAGTAGGTACTCTATGTTTCGAGGGAGGTTAAAGATTATTTTTATTCCACTTGCTAAAGGAGTTCCCATGGGAGACGAGAAAAATACAAAATAATTTGGTCTATAATTCATTAACGCGTAGTCCAATTCAATTTATTATTATTTTTACTTCATAGTATACTTTACTGACAATCCAGTAATATTGTCGAAGTCATAAATTTCATAACTTAGAAATGATAGACATATTGAAACTCAGTATAAAGTAACAAAACTTGAAATCTGGAACGTAGAGAAACATTTCAATGTTCAGGTACTATTATTTGAACAAGGGAATTTACTAAAAAACCAGTATATACGTATAAACAACAAACATCCTGAACATATCATATACTTTTAAATAAATTTAAAAAATGAAACAAATCTAAATTACTATAATATTGTTACTATAATATTACAGAATATCTAGTCGCTGAAGATTGTGGTAACCCTACCCATGACACACATTGCGTCAAGTGCTACGCAAATTCCCAGACAAATAACCTATTTTTTTTTGTAACTAAATATTCTCTATAAAGGGACCAACATCGGTTTACAAAACGTTTCCTGCAATATTCAGAGATAAACATTAAAATATCTGCATTTTTCTAGAATCTAGTAAAATTCCAAGTTTTATAATCATATTCATTCATGTAAATTTGTGTTATAAATAACGTAATTTAAAGAGGTAATGTAGATGTTTACAACTTTTTCTAATTTTCAAGTAAGTACAATTGGTTTGTCTTCCTCTTGTTTACAATATATAAAGCTATTTTATTATTATATCTAAACTTGCTTTAGATGATTAATCGTCACTAGTTTGACAAACTCTACTTATTAGAGTAGTTCAAATATTTATTTTTAAGTAAATTTATGTACAATTATAAGTCATTTAAAAATAAGCCGGGTTTTTCTTCCTGACGCTGTAACTCCAGAACGTAATAACCGATTACCACTGTTTGGCATTCGTTGGAAAGCTTTCGGGCTCCGTAAGGTTTATAGCAAACAAAATTCATAAAAGATTTCAACAGAGCCATCTGGTGGCAAAATGGAGTTCGCCGGGTTTTTATATATTTTTATATGTTTTTATATATATTGAACATTATAACATGAAATAGATAGATAGCTGTACGCATAAACACATAGATCAGGGAAATAATTGACACAATACCCACTATTAATTAACTCATTGTCACTTCAACATAATCTGTTACTTTCTTTTAACTACCTACTTACTAACCTATCTAATTTAATTTTTTCCGTAAGAAATACTGTTTTTTCTTTTGTGCTCATTTTGATCTATGTTTTCTATTAACCTTGTTGTATTTTCCATTTTAAAGTGTGTTTATTGTTCTAAGATTAATTTATTATTAATTAAAAAAATATATATTTATGTTTTAGCTCTGTTCATTGCTTTTAACTCCCGACAGAGAGAAAAGAGAGTGTTGAATGTTAAAAGTTTAACGTTTCTGTATGTATGTGTGTATGGGTGTATATGGCATATCTCCATCTGTATATGGCATCTTAACTTCTGGACAGATGGACCGATTTTTATGTAAAAATTTTATATGGAATCTGACGTGATCGAGATGGGAATTATTTTTTTTTTAATTTTAGTGTTATGTTCTTAGCACATGGCAGATCCATAGGCATAGGCAGGGATAGGTACAATTTCATAATCTTCATCATCAGCACTTGGT
>NJDC01004824.1:11992-27818 GCA_002245475.1 Calephelis virginiensis
ACGAAAGGTTACAGGTTCAAATCCTGTCTGAGGCGAAATTTTTTCTTTCTTTAAAATTTATAGAAACATTGTACTTTTCCACAATACACTTTATTTTATACGTATATTACACTTAATCCAACCGGTTTTACTTTTTATAGCACCATAGCAGCTTGCAAGTGAAAGTAAATTTACTTTACTTTTTAAATACAACCTAGTCTGTACGTATGTGGTTGTCAGTTACAGATGGTAGATAAATAAAAAAAAACTTAATTTAAACGATCCACAATGTATTGATACCAACAACAAGTTTTCTCTCAATAAAATGGGGATAAATGTTCATTGTAATATTCTACCATAAACTCAAAAGAAAAATTTTGTGTCCAATCATAATACAATACTAATAAAAATCAAAATAAGAATAAAATTACATATTTAGAATGTCAAAAATTAAAATATCTTTCACAATATCACTCACTCACTCACTCAATCTCACATGAGATTGTTATAGTCCGTTGTAATAAATAAAATATGAAAATAATTAGAATTAAATTAAAAATGAAAATTATGCTTACCCACATACAACATTATTTAATTATTTATCAGATTACCAACTATAACAAGACTTTAATTAAATTTAATAAAAACTGAAACAAAACCATTATCAGATTTAAAACTGAGTATTCAGAGAGAAAGAGAAAGAATCCGAAAAGTGAAGTTCTGCCTTTGCTAGACTTTTATTGGAAGAGGCCATACTTTTGACTCTACATATAATTTTGGTGTCTTCATTTTGTAATAGAGGTAGAAAACTCAATTTCCTACAAGTAACGGTTTTAAGAACATTGATTTCTATGTTTTGATGAAAAAAAAAGTTTTATTGGTAACCCTATGGGTTACCAATAAAACTCATAATGTGGTTTGCTTACATGATTTTTTTATTTATCTACCTTCTGTATCTATCTGCCGGTTGGCTTAATAATATAAATTGTGAAATAAAATATATTATGGAAATTCACAAGTGTTATTTAGAAAATATGTAGACGTACACCCATGGCACGCACAACTAGCAGAAGACACTAAGTCCTATGTGCAGAGCTACCGCCAACCGGGCACAAAATATCCAATACCGGACATTGTTTCTTTTGTTACAAATTGAAAAATCATATTACTACTTTTTACATAATAATCTACTATAATACTATTTATATTACTATAATACTACTTTTCATATAATAATCTACTTTTTATATAATGTCGCCTCTGTGGTTTAGCGGTTCAGTTGTTGGACTTGACTGCATGAGGTCGGGCAACAAAAACGAAAATTGAGTTTTTCCAATTTTCTAATAAAAAAATGTTGCTCGGGATTGGAAATGTGCCCGGTTGGCTTAGGCTTGCCACCTATCACATTGTTTGACTTAGTGTCTTCGGCTAGTCGTGGGTGCCCTGGTTGTGCCTCTGCCTACGCTTTCGGGGATATGGGCGTGAAGATCCTTTTTTGTTTTTTTTTATATAATAATCACATACGAATTAATAAATTCAAAACAATAACGTCATTATATATACATACTCGCACATACACCAAATTTGGACACGTCATGTTGAAGTGAAATTTCGTAGGTGATGAGAACGAAGGGTTTTCTGGCATTAAAGGCTATTAGGAACATTGACTCGGACTAGGTATAAGCTACTTAATACTACAACAAATTTGGTAAAAATCTAGTCAGAAGCTTTAGCGCGTAAAATGAACAAGCAGACAAACATAAAAATTTTATTGAATGCCTTGGGTTCGGCATCCTGTATGCGATATGAGCAAATATTATTTTCGATAAAATATTAATTTTATTTATCCGTTAAATCCATGATCCACAAGAGAGCGAGAGGAACTGACATAGTCAGCGAGCTTAACCGCTGCGGAAGTCAGGTTCTCGAGTGGCGGCACCGGAGGACGTAGTGCTGGACGACCTCCCACCATGTGGACTGATGATCTGGTTAAAGTCGCATGGAATCGCTGGATACAAGCGGCTGGTGACCGTCACTCGTGGCGCTCTTTGAGGGAAGCCTATGTCCAGCAGTAGACGTCCTCTGGCTGATGATGATATATGAAACTTAATTTGAGATATAGATTTAGTTTTACTACTTATTTGAATTTAAGTATTGATAAATTTATTTTATGTATAGAAAATTAAAAAAACACTTGTCGGATCTTGATCAAATTATACAGGTGACATCTGAATCATAACCTCCTTTTTAAAAACACCATCAAAATCCATTTATTATTAACGATATAATCGCATATACAAAACCCAACATAGATAACCTTCTCCTTTTTGGAGACGATTCATAAATAAATAGCTGAAGGTGATTAATAAATAATAATGAAGATGTTTAACCATAAACCAGCGATGCGAGCGCTCATGATGCTTAGACAAACAAAGTTATCGGTTGTCGGACAATACCTCCACTTCAGACTCCTCAGACACTGACCTACCTCAACTGCCTACCAATATTGTTATTAGAATTACCTCTACATTGTTAATATCTCAGTATTGACTGGATATATTTTTAAGGCAAAAAATTAGGTAAGAGATACTCGTGACCTATACAGGGTAACTTTATAAGGACCGGTCAAATTTAAATATTCGGGGTATACGTCACCTCGTTGGTCAAGTGGATAGCGTACACGCCTAACTTCACCGACCATCAGCGAGGCTTGGGTTCGATTCGGGAGCAGGCATTTGTGTGAGGAATATTTAGATGTTTGCATTTCAGGGCCTGGGTGTTTATTAAATTTATTCTGGTATCTATTTAAGTCTATGTATTAGAATCGTTATCTAACACCCATAATACAAGCATTGTTTATTTTAGTTATTTTCATAGCATTATGTCGTATGGAATTCTTGTCTGGGGGAGTTCTGCCGATGTAAATACTATATTTGTTTTACAAAAGAGGGCCATGCGTGCAATTTGTAACGTGGGCCCAAGAGTTTCCCTTAGAGAAAAATTCAAAGAAATTAATATTCTAACTGTTACTTCCCAATACGTCTATGAAAATTTATTATATGTTCAGAAGAATTTATATTCATTTAAAAGAAACTGTGATATACATAATGTAAATACGAGGAATAAAAAGAGTCACCACAGAGTTAGTCATTCTTTCATGGGCCAATGTATACGCTTTTACAATAAACTTCCCGATTCTATAAAAGACCTGCCATCACAGCCTGCCATTAAATAAATTTAAAAAATGTGACAAAGTGAAATTGTATAAAAAAAGGTTACTATGCCGTTGCTGAATATCTGTCGGATAAGAGTGCTTGGGATTAATTGCTCCTCATACCGATCTCTTACTAGTAATTATATGTAATTTGTATAGAATAAGGAAAAAAAAAGACAGCCCGCTGAGTTTCTTGCCGGATCTTCTCAGTGTGTGGCCGAGTTCCGATCCGGTGGTAGTTTTAGTATTATATAAACTCGTCACAAGTGCCTCTTGTAAGGTGAATGTGAATAAAAAATATTCTATTCTATTCTATTATATTCCTATAATTTGCTTATTTTGGGGTTAGATTCAATTTGTTGGACTTGACTGCATGAGGTCCCGGGTTCGAATCCCGGATCGGCCAACAAAAAGAAAATTGGATTTTACTAATTTTTTCATAAAAAAAATGTTGGTCGGGATTGGAGATGTGCCCGGTTGGCGATAGGCTTGCCACCTATCACATTGTGGGACTTAGTGTCTTCGGCTAGTCGTGGGTGCCTTGGTTGTACCTCTGCCTACCTCTTCGGGGATATGGGCGTGAAGATACTTTTAGATTCAATTTGTATAACTTGTCCTATTTATATATTTACATAATTTTATTGATAAATGATAGGTTAAGACGGTAACGCATTATTGCCAAATTGTTACATTTACTTTTATAACATATCGCCTCTATGGTCTAGCGGTCCGGCGTCGGACTTGACTTCTTGAAGTCCTGGGTGCGACCCCGGGACAACAAAAAAAAATAGAAAATGCATATTTTCAATTTTCTAATAAAATTAACGATGCCCGGGATTGGATATGTGCCTGGTTGGCGATAGGCTTGCCACCTATCACATTGTGGGACCTAGTGTCTGCGGCTAGTCGTGGGTGACCTGGACGTACCTCTGCTTACCCATTCGGGGATATGGGCGTAAAGATACTTACTGTTATGAATACTCATTTAAAACAGTCCGCAAAAATGCTTTACTTGTTGTCGCGTTATATCATACCTAGTATAGTACGAGTCATTAAGTCACCAGCCTTCGTATGGGACTGCGGTCGATGGTAACCATTTTTTTATGATAATGTATGGCAAACAAGCAGACGGATTTCCTGATGGTAAGAAATTCACGCCGCCTAGAGACACCAAAGGTGGTAACGGTGCGTTGCCAACTTGAGTTTTATATTTTATGCTTTATTTACGTTAAAACCATGCATCTTGTGTTTTGCATTGAATAAAAACTACGAATTGTTTTTTTTTAATTTTTAGTTTGCTTCATAGATCGAAAGTGATATCGATTACGAACCGTTTCTCAAAATTTGACTGGTGCTTTTGATGCTACCCTTTGTCTATACTAATGTTATAAAGAGGAAAGGTTTGATTTTTTGTTTGTTTGTTTGAAATGAATAGGCTCCGAAACTACTGGACCAATTTCAAAAATTCTTTCACCTTTAGAATGATATATTATCCCTGAGTGACTTATGTCACTAAAGCCTATGCTTTGTTTCATCAAAATCGGTGCAGTAGAAGTCAAGTAACGCAGGCAAACCTACGTGAAACTGCTACTATACCATAAAATTAATGCTTGATACACTCTGCCTACCCCTAAAGGGACTTGGCTTGAAAATATGTATGAATATATAACTAATGTGCATATATATGCATAGCTGTGGCTGGTGTGTTAGGCCCCTACCTACCAGCTACCCTGATCTCCGGTTGAGTCATTTAACACATCATTATTCCTGCCAACAAAATGACATTGACACGGCAGGAATAGGTGATGTGGTAGAAAGTGCTTTAAACATCAGAAAGTTACCATGATTCTGTTAATAATTAATCAGCATTATTATTTTCGGAATAAACTAAAACCAGGATACGTTGCTGCACTGTACCAGCATACGATATTGCCACCGCTTTATGACTGCCGCCGTTGACATATTCCGGTTCGGAGGATAAGGTAGCCGGTAAACTTACTTTTGCTCGGGGCTCAACATCCCGGTCTCAGGTTGCCAACGCAACATTACCACCTTTGGTTACTTTAAGCGTAAATTTCTTGCTATCAGAAAATCCGTCTGCTTGTTTGATTTCTAATATCATAACAATAAAAATAAAAAATAAACTACCAGTAGTTTTGTTAATAATAAAATGTTTAAAAACCTCTTCCGAGAAGCAAGGCAAAATTACAGATGGTCTTTTCCAGCCAGAGAGATCAACACGGAGGAGCTTAAGGTATCATACCCATCATCTTGATGCCTGGCGACCTGTGCGACAAGTGTGCAATCCCGAAGACATGTGCGAAGACATTTCTTACCCCGTATAACACCTTTGTGGAGTCAGTTACCGAGGGCGGTATTCCTAAACGATTATGACTTAGGAACCTTCAAGAAAAGAGCGTACTCATTCATTAAAGGTCGGCAACGCATCTGTGATACTTCTGGTGTTGCGGATGTCCGTGGGCGGAGGTGATCACTTTCCATCAGGTGACCCACTTGCTCGTTTGCCTCCTCTTTTATAAAAATAAAAAAACACTAACGCATTCTTAAAATCCGATTGTCAAAAACTTTATAATAATATTGCGCTCATAATTAACCGTTTTGATGCAGTGTGAGTTTTATTTGAAGCCCAAATTGCAGTTTAAAAAAAACGAACACACAATGGCCTCTTTCCGCCTTCTATTTATTTTTATATATTTATTAATTTAAAATGCCTACGTATTAGTAACATTAGACCTAATACGCGAATCATTTACGTAAAAAAACTACTTCCATTTCAATGACTACTAATTTGCTACTAAGTACTAAACATTAGCATTTTCGTCTACTTCACTGGGATTCCAGCATCAGATCCTAAGCTGTAAGTACGCTCTTTCGAATAAGAAAAATAAATAAAATCGAATTAGACATAGCGGAGAAATAGATTATCTAATATACATAACAAAGTAGGAGTGGTACGAATAATATATAACGTATATCGCCCTTTTTTCATAGTTGATTAAAAAATGTAACCTTTGAGTCAAGTTAACAGCAGGCGAAAAGAAAGATACAATAAAGATTTGAACAGTTGCTAACTTGTGGCTTTGTCGACAAACTTAAAATTATCATAAAACATTTATATCGATGTTTGACAAATAACTTTATCAAAATTATCTTCTTCAATGTTTTAATACCATCGGTTTAAGTTGTATACTTAAATTTTAGCATTTTGTGTGAATTAAATTTTACTTAAAAAAATTAACAGACTTTCCCGCAACCTTCGTCAACGACCACCCCTATAAAATTATTGCTTTCAATATATTTGATATTTTCCATCGTCGGCGCTTGGTAAAACTTCCAAATATTCATATTTTTAAAGAAAGAAACACTTGTACTGTTTTACTTATCACTTATAATTTATTACTTTGTAATTAGTAGCCTACCGGTTTCGCTTATACAGCATCATCAGGGCTAAAACTTAAACTCTAAAGTTTAAGTTTTAGTTTAAGTTTAAGTTAAGTTTGAGTTTAAGTTTTAGCCCTGATGATGCTGTATAAGCGAAACCGGTAGGCTACTAATTACAAAGTAATAAATTATAAGTGATAAGTAAAACAGTACAAGTGTTTCTTTCTTTAAAAATATGAATATTGCTTTCAAAGTAAAATATCAAAAAAGACCAAAAATGGCATGTTAAAAAATGTTTAACAAATTTTGCTAAAAAAGAACTTAAAAATGTTAATATCTTTTGCTAACTTATATTAAACTTGCTAGTTACTTGCTAGTTTACATTCCTATTCCTTACAAAGATTAAAATTTACATCAATTAGGGTAGTCGCAGACTGCGTACGTCAGTAAGTGTGTGAACCGCTGACTCACTCCTGTCTACCTAATTTGATGGGAAACCTCGCGGCGTGAGATCAGAACTTTTTACTCCCAAATAATCGGGTAATCGCAGCGATTCTAGAGTTATTTCTTAAATTACGTGAGCTATGTCCTGCTCTTGGAATTTAGACGTTATGTCTTAAGCTGTAAGGATTAAAATTTAACTTTATATGATATTTATGTTTAGTGCATTATGCTACCGTTACACTATTAGACAAATACTAAAATTCAAGTCTTCGGTGTTTTATTTTAAGTGTTTATCTTATATAGGGTTAGAAAGGAGTTATAATAATGAAACATATAAGAGGACAAACTTAAGCGTTTTGAAACGACAACCCATTTACCGCTATTGAGGGGTTAACAAACACGTCTTACACTACCGACCTACGCGCAGTAGGTTTTGGGTTCGATTCCCGACGGAACAAGGTATTTCTATGATGTACAAGTATATAGATATCTATATTTCCGGGTATATGTGCTTATTAAATTTCTACTGATATTGTGTGCGTGTGCGTGTGCGTGTGCGTGTGCGTGTACGTGAGCGCGCGCGTGTGCATGTGAGTGCGTGCGTGCGTGCGTGTGTGTGTGCGTGCGTGCGTGCGTGCGTGAGTGCGTGCGTGCGTGCGTGCGTGCGTGCGTGCGTGTGTGTGTGTGTGTGTGTTTGTGTGTGTGTGTGTGATATACGATTTTTCAGATTCTACATTTGAAAAGACTCCATTCTGTCTCACCCTTACAATAAGGCGGGGAACCCAAAAGCTGTTAAATCAGTAAAAAATATAATGAATAGTGACCATCTCCTTGGGCAGTCTTTCTCAAAGTGGCCGGTAACGGTAACGCCACCTTTTGGGCGCTGGCGGCAAGAGGCTCAGAAAATAAAAGTGGCGATGGGTGACTAGAAACTCAAACTTCTTAATATTTTAAAATTCACTGAAATTAAAACTTTCAGGCTACACAACATCCATATTTATATATATTCATATACTGTTGTAGAAATAAAACTTATACGATAAAATAGGATAATGGTTTTGAATAAGATACGCTTGACATTGTCAAGTAGAATTATTATTACTCTCTCTACTTAGAAAAGTCTCGTTTAGAATATAGTTTTAATTAAATCCCAAGCGAGACTTACGCATTATTGAGGTTTTTAAGATAAAAAAGTAGGGGACGCTACAATCTTACTGACTTTTAAAGTGGGCGTTAGACGAAAAGAGTTTGGGAACCTATGTCCTAAGGGATTGTTAGTAGATAAAATAACATTTTGTCGGAACAGAAATCTTCAATAAAATCACGACTTAGAATGATTTTGGCTTCGTTATTATAAGATTTGAGTAAAATGAGGTATTTTGTCCTCTTGAATCCCTTAGTATGTAACCAGCCGTACTAAGCTGCGTGACAAACAGCATTTGAAGTGCTAAAATACTTCGCAAAATCATTTAGTACCATTGTTGACTTTTGACTTTTGTTTTAATTATACTAACTAATTTTATTCGTTTTTTCTTTGTCTAAGTTTTCTAAGGAACCTATATAACAGAACATTGACAATAGCAATGCAAGAAGCGTAAGAATCATTTATAAATGACTAGCTGTTACCCGCGGCTTCGCCCTCGATAAATTGAGATGTAAGCTATCCTATATCTCAAGTTGGATCGAACTGCACATGGTGTACGAATTTTATTATAATCGGTTAATTGGTTTAGGAGTCCATTGAGGACAAACATTGTGACACAAGATTTATATATTAGATATGTCGTCTAATAGACTGCAACAATGTGAGTTCTGGCACGTTAATGAGTTAAATTTGGCTTTAAAAATTTTGTAATTACGTGAAGTGCCGAACATGGGCCCTTGAAATCAGCACCCGAATTCGTACAAACCTTCATATCGTAATTGTAAAGTAGTTCGAATTTCAATATGAAGTACTGATCGGAAGCATTTCTAGCAAATGGCTGTACCATTACTAAAAAGTATGACTCTTTAAGATCGACGTAGCCATATAAGAATTATTTGATATTCATTCGTTTGTCGGAATTACTAATTTAAAAAGTTTAGATACAAAACACAATTTGTATTCTTTTGCATAGGAGGACATGAGGATCAGTAGCAGTAATAACTTGTTAGTTATTGAAGAAATGTCTAATTCTACCAGCGTGAAATACCTCTAGTAGTGACGGATCCTCCTGTCGTAGCTCCCTTATGGGTATCGTCAGAAGACTAGACTAGACTATCGCGCTAGCTCGCGGTAGTACCGACGAGGCTCCGCCGCCGTCGTAGCCGTCTTAAGTGCCCCACGCGTCTATTTATTGGGAGGGGGTAGGGGGGGTTCGCATATTTCCCGCATAGTTGCTTCTGTCAATTGGTCGCTGGCTTATTTAAGGTAGTACCTTTTTTGTTTGCTTACTGCACTTCTCGTAATTTCTAATTGTTCTAAGTTTTTCACCAAGATTGTCACCGAACAAAAAGGAGTCGCGTATGACCCCCTGAATAATATTTTTAAAGTTGTTGTTGTCAAGACGTGGAAATATAAGTTAGCGCCTGTTTAAGGTATCTTAACAGTGTAAATACAGTAAGATCTGATTCATTTCAGATAACCTTTGGACTAACTGTAGATTATTTAATTTATTTGTTCTCATCTTCTTTATTAGCATCGCTAACGAGGCTATCACCAAACCTAGTTAGTTTTGAGACTGTTCCAGTCTTTTTTCTTTTTGCGGCTTTCGTTAATTTAAAGTTTTCTGGGAATACACATTTCTGTAATAAGCTGTCTTTACTTTCCTTAGGTAGACTGACTAGTAGGATTTTACCAAAGCGTTCAGAGATTTCTTGCGGTACTTTCTTTCTGAAAGATTCGCCCGACGGTTTTGCCTCGACCAGTAAGATAAAGATTTCTTCAGGAACACTTTCCATCTCTTGGTTAACATATTGACTGAGATCAGTACTAACCGCAGCTGATTACTCATTTATGCCCATAGTTGATAAATTATCTGTGGCCGTCGGCTCAAGTTGACAAATATCGTCATTTTGTAATTTATTACTAATTAATTGAATTAAAAGATTCCGCCTCCGAAAGAAATTGTTCAACTTCTGGAGGCCAGCTCAATTTCTCGGTTCCATAACTTATTAAGAGCTTACATTCATATTGGCATTACAAGTCTATTTCCGAGATGACATCTCGTACCACCACATTAGGAAGAAAGTAAGATTCCTGGATGACATCATGTGCCACCAATGTGAAATTATTAACCAATCCGGATGATATCACGTATCATCACTGAGGAAAGGATATTAAAAATTATTTTCGGATAACATCACATACCATCACTGAGGAAATACCACATATTGTCATTTACCCTACTATAAATTACACATTAACATAAATTAAAAAAATAAACAATAAATGCAAGCCTGACCTTTTGTATCACCAGCACCACTTTTCTCGCTAGCAGAACTTTGCGTCGCGGACAACGGATTGCTTTTTCCAATTTCCTTATTCTGCGCATTATTTAGTCAACACTTATCGTTATAGGTTAATTTTTCCCCATTTTAGTTTAACACTAATATACTAATATAATAATTAACATTTTAATTTTGCACTGTGTAGTTGATGTGACACAAAACACGAATGAAGGTATGGTATGACAGCGCCCCGACGGCGTCGGTAGGTACGTGTAACATGTAACACTATTTTTCTTTTATTAAAAAAGATCTAAGCTGTATGGTGATGTAGTAGATAGAGCAATCAATGTTTTCTATCGCATCTATCATGGGGAATGTTCTGAGGAGTTGTTGGTTGGTTGGTTTAATTCCAGCCGCTGATTTCTACCTTCGGACTTCGCGACAGAGTTAAAAGTATCATGCCCACCATCTTGATGCGTGGTGATCTACAATTGTGCGATTCCGAAGACATTTTTTACCTAACACAACACCTTTGTGGAATCAGTTACCGAGGGCGGTATTCCCAAACAATTATGACTTAGGAACCTTTAAAAAAAGAGCGCACTCATTCCTTAAAAGTCGGCAACGCATTTGTGATACTCCTGGTGTTGCGGATGCCCGTGGGTTGCGTTGATCAGTTTCCATCAGGTGACCCACTTGCTCGTTTGCCTCCTCTTGTATAAAAAAAAACGGACTACATGAGTTATTTAAATCTAGAGGATGTAACATCGAAATTATAATTACCATTTTTGCTTAAAGCCTGTGGTCTTATATGAAAACATTTCTTAACCTATGACAAAATGTTGTACAAAACGTTGAATTCGAATCTACAACCAAATTAATGCGAAGTTCTTCCCGCTGCATGCCCCGTGTCTCTGGGCGGTGACAAATTTATCGTCTACAATAAAAGTGACTCGTAAAAATATTACACCTCCCCCACCACCCACCCTCCCGGGACCGCGACAAATAACACTTTGTTTAGACTACACTCGCGTTACTAATATAAAAAGCGTTCATTTTGGATATGGCACACGTATATCTTCACGTGGCTTGGAAAGTGCTTCTACTGCATTTTTATGGGCGATCTAGACTTAAGGCACAGTCCTCGCATAATGCTAAATAATCGGTCAATACTGTCTCTTGTCTGCCTCTTGCGTTTTCGTGACTAATCCAATTTAGTTAAAACTTGACATAAGCCTAGTTGAAGTTCCATAGTCAGATAGAAGTAGTGTATTTTTTTAAAAATAATTCTTCAGTAGATTTTCGTCCCCTATGTGAGTCTCATAGGGAATGTTTTTTTATGTTAAAAATTCTTAAATTTTAATCTAATCTTGATATTCATATAATTCTTCTGTACTTGTGTATGTCACCTAAATATTCCTAAACAGCTGGGCCTATTTTTTTAAATTTGTATGTGTATTTCAATTTCCTAAAAGGTTTGAAAATTCATATGGACCAGGCAGGTGAAATTCTGTCTATTATAATATAAAAGTATAATACGAAACTCAGAAAAGTACATTGAACTACAATGATATCATCTAGACAAACTATAATCCAAAAATTGAGATATATAGCTAAAACCATCTCGATCACTTCAGCTTTCAAATAGAAAAAACATCGAAATTGATTCATCCATTCAAAAGTTAAGATGCTACAGACATACATACAGACACACACACGCACACACACACACGTCAAACTTATAACACCCCTATTTTCCGTCAAGAGTAAAGTAACGATTAACGATTATTAAGATTAGCTAAACGCCAATTTCACAAATCTAGATCACATATGAATGTAACCGAGTGTCGAGCATTTGGTTTTAAACAAAAAAACATTTAATGAAAGTCACATTTAGTAAAACTTAAGGCAACACACATAAAAAGATATCGCATCCACACAAATCACACACTATTTCGCAACTGAAAGTTCTCTAGTTACGATATTGGTTTTGTAAATCTAGGATCTATAGCCAATCGATCCGCGCTTACATTTACGATTACGGCTGTGATTGGCTCCCGGATTTGCCCCGGCCTATCACAGCTATCGCGGCCGCGTCAAATCTGTCATAAATATATCAAAATAAAAATTGGAACATTTAAGTTGATCTCGACATTATTTGTTTTCCTCTATTTTCCTCAAGCCTGATTTCTGGACAAAGAAGTACCTTAACGCTCGTATCCTTGAAGAGTTTGCAGAGGTGCAACTAGGCAACCCACGACTAACCAAACATACTAATTCCCACAATGTGATAAGTGGCACACTTTATCCAATCCGCGGCTATTTGTTTTTAGAAGAAAACTGAAAAAACATCATATTAAGCTGCACATGCATTGAACCCGAAACCTCGTGTCGTCAGCTCCAACACCAGACCAGACTAGAGATTTCTTAGTAGTAAAGTAGTTACATGAAAATTAAGCGACCGGACCAGAACAGTGGTAAATATATTCCCCATTAGGTATATGTGGTAATTGTATTTTTGTGTCATAGAAGTGAGGCTGCCTCATTGCTTGGTAAAGATATATAATTTATTAGTATTTTTTCTCTCCTGATGCGCAGAAATATCCGTCGCTTATATACACCACAAATGTTGTAGGTACATCCCTGTTAGGATAATTATTGTGCAAGTCTACAGGCTACCCTACAAGTTATTACAAAAATAACAAAACATTCCAGAAATCAACTTGTTTCACATAATTTATTAAAGTAACACGATGTATAAGAAAGATAGATACCTAAAATATAGGATAGGATATTTAAGCCTGGGTCTGCGTATTACATCTCTGCCTGCCTGCCTGCACCCACAGAACTAAATCACTTCTGGCTGATAACCTGCATCTGAAGAAACTTTTCTCACGCTTTTCCACTTCTCCTTCTGGAAATACATACAAGAACTTGGTTAAAATATGGCACATATAGAATAGAAAGATAAAAGATTTCCGGGTGCGAAGTAATGTCCAAACGACACCAAATAGGGTCATGTCATGTCATACTAGAGTTAAAAAGAAATGACCACAAACAGGATTTGAATCAACACCCTTCGTGTCTCTCTGACGCTACGGCAAACGAATACATTGCGTAAGATTACTGAATCTCATACCTTCCAAACCGGATTACAACAATGACATGCACTAACGTTATGATTACAGAAGTAGTTAAAAGATTTAGCACTAAACAAATTATCGCAAAACTTAGTTATAATGCCAGAAACCAACCTTACCCCTAAAATAGTACGAATTCGAAAGGGTATACTTTTTTCATTATATGAGAGAACAACGAAAGGCTTTCCCTAATGACAAGAGATAACCGCCTTAGACTAGATATAGCCATAGAGGTTATAGGTGTGTCCCTTGGCCGGAATAGTACGAATATTGTGATAGTCTACCGGCTACTTTACCGTTCCGGAGTGGACTGGACAGGGGCATCATGACGGCAGGAATAGTTAAGGTATATGTATGATTATATTATACATTTTCACTTCAAAACTATTCAATGATTTCAAAGTTTTTATCATAACCGTTGCCTGCTATTTCGTACACATAGGAACGAAAGATTTTCCCGCAGTAAACTACTCAAAATTTGGTAAAAACCCGTTCAGTAGTTTTTGCGCGCAAAGTGAACAAACCGACAAAAAATTAAATAAGCCTCGTTTTGGGTTATATATCTTTATAATATAAAAATGAATTGCTAGGTGTGTTGGTAAGCGCATAACTTCCGAACAACTAAATCGATTTCACTCATTATTTTTGTTGTGTTAGTTATTGTCAGAAGAAGGTTCTTATGAAGAGAAAAACCGGGAAAGTTGCAGGGAAAATGGTAAAAACAATACTTTACTTTTCTCCTTATAAACTTAACGGGTGGAACGAAGTTCGTCGGGACAGCTAGTCCTATATACAATACGTAGCAACCATAGTTTTAAAATTGTATGTAGGTACATACGAGTAATTAGTTGTACTACTGTTAAGTTATAAGTAACGATTTAGACAAGGACATAGGTTTCTCTCTATCCCATTATCTAAACTTCCTGAACCGCAGCTAAATAACTTTATAGTAGGGGAGCCCAAGAGTGGATTTTTGGACTAACTCAGGCGCGTCATATTAAGATATGGCAGATACTCTGTACCATTGTTGAACACCTCCATTATGTATCAAATCTCTACATAGAGACGCGCATGTAGGGTTGTCTGTCTAATTTTTTTTTTGGCTTGAAAATATACTCGAGCGTGTCAGATTAAAGTATGGCGGGCTTATTGCATGCCAATAAGTGCATGTTTAAATTTCCTGATGATTTGAACCAGACGTACGAAAGCAGGAGGTTCAGAAACTTTCAAAAACCAAGTTAAATGTATTAATTGTCGATTACAGCAATCTGTATGATTGACATATTTCTGTCATCGGAGACACATTAGGCATATATATTATTAATATCTGATGAGTTTGGCTGTGACCAAGTGACTAGGATTGCTATTTTAGCTTCTAGACCCTTAACGCACCGCTAAAAAGAAAAACCTTACATGACCTTTTTTTACTCTCCACTATTTAATCGACAAAGTGAAATGGGTCCCAATAACGCTGGAGTTACTACACATTTCGCATCGTGGGCTCCCCTACTATTAACGCAAAGCCGCGGGCGACGGCTAGTTCATATTACTTCTCAGTTTTGAAACCAGTTTGTTTCAATATCAAACTGTATTTGTAATGGTGTCAGGTTATTATATCCCCTTGTTTTATGGCAGGGGCTGTAGTTTTATGTCCGACGGACGTTTTGCATGATCAGCTTTACTTAGTAGCTATTTATTGTTTACTCCGCTAGGGGGCGACCCGCTGCGGCTGTCCCTGTTTTATACTTTTTTTATTATTTTTTTATTATTACATGCAATGACAAAAAACCCATTGGGTTTTTTATGTGATTTAACAGCGAATAAGCAACGGTTTCTCTGGTGGTAAGAGAGGACCGTGGCCTATTAATAGACATCATAGATGATGTAGATGCGTCGATGTCGGTTGGCCGGGTTGTTAGGCCAATATTGAAAGTTTTCCCCGTGTTGGTCCGGGCTCCTTTGCAGAATAGACCATCTGCCTTTCTTGCCAGGCAGCTCGTAAAAGGCGAGCATAGGCTTATCATCACTAACACCGTGACATCGGACTAGGTGGTAGAGTTTCGCAGCGACTCGCCCGGATCGGTACCACCGCCTTACCTATTCCTGTCGCCATAACGTCATGACGTGTTCCGGTTCGGAGGATAAGGTGGCCGATAAACTTAGTTTTACTCGAGGCCTAACATCCTGACCTCAGGTTGGCAACGCACCATTATCATCT
>NJDC01004824.1:28309-39592 GCA_002245475.1 Calephelis virginiensis
GGTCCGGGCTCCTTTGCAGAATAGACCATCTGCCTTTCTTGCCAGGCAGCTCGTAAAAGGCGAGCATAGGCTTATCATCACTAGCACCGTGACATCTGACTAGGTGGTAGAGTTTCGCAGCGACTCGCCCGGATTGGTACCAACGCCTTACCTATTCCTGCCGTCATAACGTCATGACGTGTTCCGATTCAGAGGGTAAGGTAGCCGGTAAACTTAGTTTTGCTCGAGGCCTAACATCCGGACCTCAGGTTGGCAACGCACCATTATCATCTCTGGTGTCTCTAGGCAGCGTGAATTTCTTACCATCAGAAAATCCGTCTGCTTGTTTGCCTTCCTATAACACAAAAAAAAAAGTTTACCTTCCGTACCGGAACTTGACATCGTCATAGCGGTAGGAATAGGTAAGGCGGTGCACCCCTACCAGGCCAGTTGCAGCAAAGCGCTCGACCACCAACGATCTTGACCAATTTGACCTCCTACCGCGGCTGCCCCCGGCTTCTTATCTATTTCCAAAATTCATATTGAATGGTTAAGCCGTTTTCAGTGGTAGGTTTGCAACTCAACATTAATATTTTTGGTGTCTATGTCTAGACGACATGTTAGAAAATCCGTCTACATCTTTGCCTTATACAAACGCAATAAAAATGCAAAAAGACGTATTCAATCTAAATAAGGTACACAAAAATTAAAAATATCGTCAATACCCAGGGATTCCATCATCAAATCCAAACTTGGTAGCAATGGTATCACACGTTACTACGCTCTTTCAAATAAAAAAAGTAGGTTAAATTTCAGAAAAAGCGGATGAGGGGATTAGCACGCGGCACCGCGTACCGCCGCGGTTGGCGGTGAAGCGCATCTTAAATTTCATTGGTCCCTTATAAATGTGTAGATACCTAAACATTGATAAATCGCCTATGTGGTCTAGCGGTCCAGGTGTTGGACTTGACTTGATAAGGTCCCGAGTTAGATTTCGGGGTCGGACAACAAAAAGAATTTTTTAATTCCAATTATAAATTTAAAAAAAATTGCTCAGGATTGAATGTGCGCACCCGGTTGGCTATAGGCTTACCACCTATCACATTGTGGGTCTTAATGTCTTTAGCCGTGGGTACCCTGGTTTTGCCTCTGTCCTCCTTGAGGATATGGGTGTGAAGATACTTACTTGACATACATAAAAAAACATAAGAGTAACGTGTTATATCCTCCACATTTTTTCCAAGCCGGTTAAAAATTACTCAACATTCCTGTGAACTTTTCATGATACTATGGAATAAATTATCGAATAATATTCAACACTACATCGCTGTCTGGGGTAGCCGCGACCCCAGACTTTACGATCCGTATTTATGGCTCACTCGCCGGACACTGTTTTTTACGATATACATAAAAGCCGCCGTCAAAGATTTACGTCAAATATATTCCGCCTAATGCTGATTGTGTACCCCCTTTTTCATTGTACTAATGTTATTGTATTATGCTCGGGAACTAGTAGGTACAGTGGATAGCAATGCCGTTCTACGCCCTTACCATGAGTTTACGGCTTGTCAAGTTTACTATACTCGCTACCGTCTCTGTAAATTATTTGTATGAAAACTTTGAACAGCGCCTCTATTGGTAACTTTTTTCCCCGTGATGGTCCGGGCTCCTTTGCAGAATAGATCATCTGCCTTCCTGCCAGGCAGCTCGTAAAAGGCAAGTATTGGCTTACCGTACTAACACCATGACATTTGAATAGGTGATAGAGTTTCGCAGCGACTCACCCGGATTGGTACCACCGTCTTACCTATTCCTGACGCCATAAAGTCATGATTCTGGTTCAGAGGGTAAGGTAGCCGGTAAACTTACTTTTGCTCGAGGCCTATTATCCCAGCCTCAGGTTGGCCTCACCATTACCACATTTGGTATCTCTAGCCGGCGTGAATTTCTTACCATCAAGAAATCCGTCTGTTTGTTTGCCTTCCAATATCATAAAAAAAACTAAGTCAAACACATTTTTGAAGGGAAACTTCTTTAGCGGCGTTGCGCACTTTTTTTGGAATGGGTAAAACACGTGACCTGATCGAATGTTCGTGTTGTCATGTTTGTGTACGATAGCGCAATAAATTAATATTGTTTTCTACCACATAAATGATAGTACTTTCATACTGATAATTAAAGCAATTCGTGCAAAATTATTCCTTAACCATCCCAAAATATCAAAAATGCATAACGTTAATATTCAAAATTTCACTTCTGCCAGCACTCCCGGAATGCAACCCGTCGTTTTTTTATAATGTGGTTTACAGATATACTAACAAAAAAAATGAGAACAAAAAGTTTGTATCACTGTCACAAGTTATCATTGTTTTAAAACCCAAATAGTTATGCCCTATTCATAAAGTAGTGTCTGAGATTAATATCTTTAAGCCAGCCCTTTTTTATCAACCCCCGACGCAAAAAGAGGAATGTTATAAGTTTGACGTGTCTGTCTGTCTGTGGCATCATAACTCCCGAACGGATGTAGTGATTTCAATTTTTTTTTGTATTAAAGGTAACTTATGTGCAAATATTCTTAGACATGTTTAATGAATCGGTTGAGCCGTTTAAAAGTTGTGGAAGGTGAAAATAGAGAGAGTAACCGAATGTCAGCAAATTTTTAAAAGGGAAATCAATTTCTTATGTTGGGGGTTTTCTAATGTTTTAATTTAATTTTCTAATATGTTATTTTTCAAGTAAGCTGTACTCTTGCCATTCAATTTGTGAAAATTTCATTTGAATAAGTCCTTTAACATCTCTGTGATAAACATATACAAAAAACACTAGGGATAACTGACAAACACAAGAATTCAAAACAAAAGTATGGTGTGCGAGCTTCGAATACATTTTCTCATTATTTCTAAAATATATCCAACATACCTGTTTTTAAGTTTGAAACAAGCATAGACTAACGGCCAATATTAATAATCAATCCTAATCCAAAACTCGCTGTCCAAGATTGATATTTTGATCCATTTTTATGTTATCGCTTGCCAATAATATATCTGTGCACGGGATAAGTATGATAATGAGGTATAGGATAGGCCGGCGGATACGCAGCTATCTAGATTGCTTGAAATCTATTAGATTGAGATACATTATTAACATTGGCCGTAAGAGTATAAATGTGCTACGCGTACGTGCTACGTCGCTACGTACCATACTTCTAACCGTAACCATTGGACCTCAACACAGTATTTAACAAAAACAAATTATTAAAAAAAAGCGATCACTCAGGCCAACACGTTAGTGCATAAAGGTTAAAATAAATTATTGCTTTTTTCTTTTAATTAGAAACCTGCTTATTGAGATTACATTTTGTCAAAACAGAACTGACTTTGATCGTCATTGCCATATGCGAACAAATTCCCCAGTTCTCTGTATCCTATAACGAGTTGGGCGTATCTGCTGTATACGTCTATACCGATCGAATTTTTGATAACGTCATTCACCGAACAACTCATTTCTTGCGACAACATTTGATTCGAACCCCAAGAAATTCAATTTATGTGACAATACCACAGACGACGGCTACTTACCGACGAGAAATGGAAAGCAAACTCCAACCCAAATAAATATTCGCTTTGGAGATAGCTCTCACAATTACAGGGAATAAAAAACGGTAGGTAAATAAATTTCCAAGAGGGAGGATTGTCGAAAAAACGCTGGCGAAGGCAAACACGAAGAATGTTGCGAATTTTCAAAGTCCATTCGGTTTATTGACACGTGACATAGATCTAAATCGCTGGATATGCTATTTTGTCTTTGTGGTTTAGAGATCCAGGTGTTGGGCTTCACTTCACGAGGTCCCGTGTTCGATTCCCGGGTTGGGCAACAAAAATAAAATATGGTTTTTCCAATTGGATGTGTGCCCGGTTTGGCGATAGGTTTGCCACCTATCACACTATGAGGCCTTAGTGTCTTCGGCTAGTAGTGGGTGCCCTGCTTGTGTCTCTGCCTACTTCTTCGGGAATATGGGTGTGAAGTATTGGACATGCTATTTACTTCGTGGTACAGTGCAACAGTTCACTTGGAATGTTACCATTGATTAGCCCATTCATGTGATTGCCATCCCACCACCATGCCATGATTGCCATCGTCCTGTACTTATAAGACAGTGACATACCAGTCATCTAATGTCTATAGGATTTCCTATATATCATACGTTATATCTTACAACCAGGAGAGGTGTTTACTCGAAACTTTTAGAACCTACTTCAGGCACCAGTCTCCACAACGGATAAGTTCTAAAAGATATAAAAAAATTAGACACAATTTATTAACTTCACTCGTACTTTCCTCAAAATATTTTTTATTATTATATTTTAGTCAACCGGTTTCACTATTCAAACATCATCAGGGCTGTAACAAGTGAATTTTTGTTGAAAATAATACCAATCAATTGTCATCCCAAAACTGACGGTATTTAACTTTGTCAACCCAGTTAATCGAAGTTTGTTTACTAATGTTATCACTCAGTATTATTTATTTATATACCGTCAGTTTGAGAAGGACAATTAATTGGTATTACGAGTATATTCAGCAAAAATTCAGTTGATGATGCTTAAATAGCGAAACTGGTTGGCAAAAATTAAAAAAAATATATTGTGGAACGTACAAGTAAAGTTAATAAATTGTGTCTAGAATGGAATTCTATCACGTGCTGACGGTAAGAAGTACAGAAACTGTAAAAAATATACAATTAATCTATTGTAGAGAGCAAAATAAATAGATAAAGAAATGGGAAATGTTTTTGTAAGTAAAATACAAGTACATTATGAAGTGCAATTTATATTATGTAATCACGATTCAACTTTTATTTGATTCAAGGGTGTTTGTATTGTGGGATTTCAAGAGAAGCGAACAGACAGATTTCCTGATTTAAAAAAATATACATCATCTATAAACATCGAACATTAAGAACAGAAAGCATTTATGCATTGCCAACCTAAGGATGGAAGGATATTGAACTTATTGAGATAGATTAACTGTTACTTTATCAGCTGGGTTATGACAGTAAACAATCAGTGAGTAAGGATGACAAATTGCCTTTATTGGGATTAGCCAAACCTATTTTTTTTAGTCAATGTCACAGTGCCTGGAACAAAGGAACCGATTCTCGCTTTCTACGAGCTGCTACGTAGATTACACTATAAGTTTTTCGTAACTTGAAAAAAAACATGTTATGACGAAAACATTATGTTTATTGCTTTTCAAAGTAATCTCCTTTACATTTTAAACATTTTTTCATGCGATCGAACCATTTTTTAAAACAGGAGTACCACAGATCTGAAGGATTTTTTTCTACGTGCGCTATTGAACGCTATCACTGCCTCTTCGGAGTTGGTAAAAGTAAAACCTCTCATCAAATCTTCGATTTTGGGTAAAATACAGAAATCACAGGGTGCTAGGTCGGGGCTATACGCAGGATGAGTGACGAGATGTATTTTTTGGAGGTACAATGGCATAGATGAGACCCGTAGCTGAGAAAACAAACACGATCATTTTTTGACCAAGGTTTCTCACCTGTCTCACTTTTGTTGGCCTGTTCTCTTTTTCAAACACCCATTCACAAGATTGTTGTTTTTTTTCGTTTTCAAAATAATAAATCCACGTTTCGTCTCCTGTGATAATGTCATAAACAGCATTAGAATGTCCGTGGTCGTACTTCAGTAGCATCTGTGAGTACCATTCCACGCGAGCCCGCTTCTGCTCCGCTGTCAGTTCATGAGGGATCCAACGACAACAAAGTTTCCGAACTATCAATTCTTCGTGTAAAATTTTCTGAATTTGGCTCATACCAATCCCCAATCCTCGAATTGTCTCATAGATTTTATTCAATTAACCGCTTAACAGTACCCACATTATTTTCGTCTCTAGGCGACGTGAATTTCTTACCATGGATTTCCTCCGTCTGCTTGTTAGCCTTCCAATATCATAAAATAAAAAAGATAATAAAGTCATTTCTAGACGTTTAAGAATCTGTATCTGTGGTTGAGGAGAGGGTGGATTCAAATCCCCCGCCCGCGATTTACAATAAATTTCAAGCGGAGAATATGTTTGCAATATGTCGTAGGGACCGCTCTCGAGACCAATTACTTTGCCCTTTCGCCCTCCAGCACCCCGCGGTGCCCCACGCTTTAAGGGCCCAATTTTAAACTGTTGAGGAATGTTGGCACTTGTTTACAACGTAATCTTGTAGTCGTAGGGCGACCTGCCCTGAGGCGATCAAATGCTTTGAATAAAACTTTTATTTTGAACTTAAAGTAATAGTTAAGAATTTAATGTACGAATCCGATTACATTGCAGATATCTTACATATAAAAATCAATTACTATCCGTTAGTCTAGCAAAAACTCGAGAGCAGCTAGACTGATTTGGATAATTTCGTATTCTAATTATTAGTGGTAGTTCAGGGAAGGCTTAAAACATAAGAAAAAGCTATTACGAGGAAAGTAGGGAAAACAACATTTTAATTTTTCCCAAACAAACTGATCGGGTGGAACGAAGTTGGCCGGGATAGCTTGTACAATGTAATTCTTATCTGCAATTATGAACTCACTTAATAGTATTGCACAGAATTGGCTAACTATGGGACACAAATATCAAAGTCATCCATAGAAAAACAACCAAAACTTTACCACATACTATAAGTCCTCAGTAGTTCAAAGCAGGATGTCGTTAACGGAGATAACGATAGATAACCAGGTACAGAGACAAAATGGGTTTTAGTACGA
Organism: Calephelis virginiensis; assembly: GCA_002245475.1. Lineage (NCBI taxonomy): Eukaryota > Metazoa > Arthropoda > Insecta > Lepidoptera > Riodinidae > Calephelis > Calephelis virginiensis. The sequence goes on from NJDC01004824.1 coordinate 35,065, forward strand.
ATATTATTTATTACAATAGTTATGAAAAAGAAACTACTTGATTGTTGAGTGTTACAACAACTTGTCAGATCGCTACCATCGTTATCGTATAATTCATAGGTTGAAAATCTAAGACAAATTAACAATTGTTCCAAATCCACGCGGTTAAGAGTATGTCCAGAACAGGCTTTTTACGCAGGTAGCCTCTCGCGCCAAGACATATGCGCGTGCTCGAGATACTCGAGATAACCCTGAACGGGTCGTGTTTTTTGGTTCGCGCGTAAGAGTTGACAATGAGTAAATCTCAATGGCACTTACTACGCGCGTACGTCACAGGAAATAATATTTTGACAGAGGCACCATTGCTGTGTTCAAAACTACACGAATGTTCATGTCGCGTGTGGACGTATTAAGTTCCAAATGAACCATAGTACTTATCTAAGGAACTTTTTATTCAAGAAGTTAAAAAGAGTATTCATAGAATAATGTTTTATTTCAGATAGACCATATGATGGGTCTTTGTAATGCATCTATAATTATAAAATCAACGTCATAAGATATGGAATCAATGAAATTTTCATGCCGTCGACTTTTGTTTCATTTAGGATGTTTCAATCACCGGTATACAAACTACAACACAACCTTTGTATCCTAGTAAACAGGCAGAAAATTTAAGTCCTTCCTAAATAGGTACGCGTGTAAAACGCGGTATCTGGATACTTTATACGTGCGAGTGGTTGCGCGCGTAAAAACCTCTTTTGGAGAGGCTCTAACAGATCATACTTCGCCAATATCCTTCAAGAATTGCACCGTTCAGCATCGCTCAAATTATAATCTTAATCTTTAATGAATTTATTTACTTAGTCATCACATCATGCCTAACCGCATACAACAATTTCGCTAATTCTTTTTCTATGAATTTTAAACAAACTTTAAAAAAATAAATGCAAACATATCTTCACACCAAGTCCCTAATGTGGTAGGCAGAGAATATCGAGTGCCAAATCTCACAATCCTGATAAATCTGTCTGACTTCCTCCATATTAATTACCCTTTTAATACAAACATGCTGACCGACACAATTCTTGGATCCTCGAGTACCTACATCCATCCACATTTGCAGTTGATATTTACTTTGTCCATCTTTCACCTGTCATTCTTTTCACATGACCAAACCAGCGAAGCATGTCCTTTCTCATTTTTGCATCGGCACTTTCTTTCTATCCTTGTCTTTCTCGATCTCATTGTTACAAATGCGGTCAGCGAGTGTTACAACCCAGATTTTCCGTAGCGCTCTCCTTTCGACTGCATTTATCCTACTCTCTAGCTTTTTTTAACAAACCCTACTCACGCTTCCATACAACAACGTTGGGGTAAGCACAGAATTATGCAAAGCGAGTCTAGCACCTTGACTCAAAACCTCGCTTTAAAATTGCTATCAACCAAATATCAGTTCTTTGACCTTCGAAATCAATATTCATAGTCAAGACGGAATAGCGTCTGTCTCACTAGAATACTATAAATGCGAAATGTTAAGTTACTTCTACGTGAACGAAGCCTCCTACAACTAGTATTATATATTTAATAAAACTTATTTAGAGAACAGTTAAATCGCAGAAATATTGTAGTGGTCCTCATTACAGTCGGGTGAGATTCTTCTCTTTATTTATGAAATAAAAATGAAAACATTTCTCTGGAGCGCTGACGAATGGCCATGGGTGGTTTGCCACCCCACAACCTCCAAGGGGGGAGGTCCGCGACATCCCCACCCCGCTGTAGGCGTACCTACTCCTCTGATCGCATTTAAAATTACGGTCTAAAATGTTTTATAGTTTTGCCTAATACAATAGCGTTAGTTTTTAATAGTCAAGGGATATTTTAATGCACTAGAGATGTGCATATTCGTCCTTCAATCCATGTTTACGGAAATGATATAATATTATAATTGCGTAAGTATGTCTGTTATGCTCTCACGGCTAAGCTGCTCGACCGATTTTGATGAAATTTGATCGCAATATGGTTAGAGACCTGATTTTAAACATAAGCTATTTTTCTAGACAAAATCAATCCCTAAAGGACTATGATGATGGATGAAAGGGTATGAAAATCTATTCGACATATCTATCGTAACATAATCTAATATAGTAATTTAGATGACTATGAAATTAGTGAGGCCTTATTGTATATTACATTTATTTTGCTCCACCTTTTCCTGCTATTGTAGCACCAGTGTTCGTCGCTTTCATATTCACACAAGACGTTTAAAATCTAAAATTCAAATTAGCAACGCGCTGTTACCATTTTTAGTACTGTTTAATTTCTTAGAAGTCGTAGCCTATTAAGAGGAGTAACAATATCCAATTCATATAAATCGCAGAATATAAAATTTAATGTAATAAACGTACATACATACATGTGAAACACCATAAGGACACCAAAACGCTTTAGTGCTATTACATACTGTAACCAAAGATCGATAGTTGCTTATCTGTATTTAACTCGTACCAATTTAATATTTTTAAGGTGGTCGTATCGTGGTACGAGTATCGATAATTCATAATCTTTGTGTATTTAAATCGTACTAGTCAAATAATTTGAATGATGTTCGTTTGTGGTATAAGTATTGACAATTGATAATAATCTTTACGTGTTTAAATCGTACCAGTTCAATAATTTGAATGTGCTGTTCATTCGTGGTACGAGTGGTACGGCTGTGGTAAGTGGTGCCATTGTATTACAGAATGTGCAACGGGAAGACAGTTTAATTTGAACGGTCGCTGGCGACTGCAAGGATTTTTCAATTACTAACTTTGTACTGCGCGCTCCAATCTCCACTCACAGAGCAGCCAACTTACAGAGACTTCGATATTAAATTAAATTTCAATATCCTTTCTTTCAACATTTAATTGATATTATAATGAAGGCTATTTGTATTTTATTATAACCACGAGTTTATTCACATTCACAAATAGGGGTGGCAAATTTTATTAAAATCTATACTTGCTATCGTCGGAACTTGGTAAATTCTAATGCATACACACGTTTTTAGTCGTTAACACTTGTACTTATCCCCAATGTACTTTATTTAACACTTTCTGTTACTTTCTAGCCAACTGGTTTCACTTTTTCATCATGCATTTTTGCATCATCAGGGCTTTGAAAATAAAGATTAAAAAAACTGTTTTAATTTAACGTTCAATACTTATTGAATGTTATTTATTGTAATTGGTTTAGATATTAAAGCGTAATATACTAACAAACATGAATCTCATTTCTCTGTAAGCTAAAATATAACATTACAATATATTAATATGAATAAGTACACCATCAAGTTTTATAAATTGCGTAACCTTAAGTAAGATCTCTTATAAGTACAATCTATAATATAAAAATGAATCACTAAATGTGTTGGTAAGCGCATAACTTCCGAACGACTGGACCGATTTGGTTATTTCTTTTTGTGTTGTGTAACTTATTGCCAGGACAAGGTTTTTATGAAGAGAAAAACCGGGAAAATGGCAGGGAAAATGGAAAAAGAACATTTTTTTCCCATACAAACTGAACGGGTGGAACGAAGTTCACCGGAGTAGCTAGTTTCATTTAAAATATTATCCCATGTTCTAGTTATCTGAAGTTTTTAGACTTCCTTAGCTACAAAAAAATATTCAATGATATTATGTCTGAATAGTTTTTGATTGACGAATAATACTCAAATCGTAGTAGACTAAGAAGCAGTGTAACGAGTAGTTTGTTACTTCGAAAAACTTTTTGATGTGAAACATCTATAGGCGCAGGTAAAATAGATTTCTGGCATGGCGACGCATGCCACGCCACGCATCATTATATGACGGTATATATATACAGTCTATATGCAGTAGTGTGTACGGTGTGGCGACGCGTCGCCATGCGCAATCGACTGTACGATTTTCTCCTATCGTAATATTTTATTTTATCCTTGTGACATATTTACTTCCTATCACAATCTGTTATTTTTTTCATATTACTTGTACAAAATAATGTCGATGTTTCACATCTGCCAAGCGTCCCGTGACGGTTCACATTTTTTTCTATTTAAGGGCAAACGTTCAACACAGCTAGGCAAAAAAATACAAGAGATGGCGCTATTCTGTCAAATTACACGTTTTTATTTATTTCAGTATGATAAACGACAAATAAACTAGTTTTATGCAAATTTGCGCCTTTTTCCGATTGTTTCTTAAGACAAATGAAACGCATGTAAGCCTATCAGCACTCATGTTTTTGAGAAAACTAAATTGTTTTGACACTAACATTCATTACAGGCGATACATTATACGTGAACAAAGATTACGCACACACATGCAAGTATTAAAATTGTGGAACTAGGTTCTTAGTATTTAATACCGTATTTCATAACATAGGTTAACTTGTAAATGGCGTAGCGGTTAGATAGCCGGATTCAACAAGTGAGGTTGAAGGTTCGAACCTTGTCGTGCCAAGTGCGTTTTTTTTGTCTTTTATTATTATTTTTCTCATTTTATAGCTGTTATACTTTTTAAATGACTCTAAA
>NJDC01004824.1:39861-49884 GCA_002245475.1 Calephelis virginiensis
GACGAGTTATCGCGTAACAAAAATACAAAAAAAATAAAAGGAAAAAAATATTTACAGTCCAACTGAGAACCTGCTCAAGTTTTGAAGTTGGTTAAAATAAAGGTGGTAAGAAAATCCCGCCGCCTTGAGACATCAAAGGTGGTAATGGTGCGTTGCCAACCAGAGGCCGGGATGTTAGGCCTCGAGCAATACTAAGTTTACCGGCTACCTTACCCTCCGAACCGGAACACGTCATGACATTATGGCGGCAGGAAAATCTTACGGAATGTGTTACAGACTCCTTCGAATATTTTAGTTAAACTGCGTGCAAAGCAACTCATAAGAGGTGAGCAGATGCTTATTTTTTACGATCGCTTCAATTTTAGAATATCTAGTCTAAGAGCCGGTGGCAGATCGACCTTCACCGATCTGATAACCAGATGAAACATTTTTTATCAAATATAATTTATAAACAAACATGCCTATAATAACTTGCCTATCTGAAAGTGCTCATAACTATTTTTGATTAAATTATGTATTTTAAGTATGAATTTTTTTTGCAGGCAAGTCGATATGACTAATTTTGTAATAAAATAATCTAAAATTTGACAAAACTTTCGATAAGTTAGCAGAACGATGGAGTCACCTATATTGACTTACCTGTTCACATCGGCTTGCCAGGTGCATCGCTATACACAAACATAAACCAAGCCTACTGAGGCATATTCTGTGTGTTAAAAATTAACAGTGAAATAAAATTCATTTGGTTATCAAAAGAATGAAAGTGATGAAAAAAAATCGATTTAAGTGAATTTAATTAAAAATAGCCATGAGCACTTTCAGGCAGGCAAATGATTATAGGCATATTTGTTTATAAATTATATTTGATAAAAAATATGTCTCATCTGGTTATCAGATCGGTTAAGGTCGATCTCCCACGGTCTCCTCTACTAATCTTGCTGTGCCTCTGTGGTCTAGCGATCCAGGTATTGGACTTGACTGCTTGAGGGCAACAAAAAGAAAATTGTTTTTTTTCAAATTTTCTAATAAAAAAACGTTGCTCGGGATTGGAAATGTGTTTTTTTTTATGTAATCGCCTCTGTGGTCTAGCGGTCCAGGTGTTGGACTTGACTGCATGAGGTCCCGGGTTCGAATCCCGGATCGGCCAACACAAAGAAAATTGTTTTTTTTCCAATTTTCTGATAAAAAAATGTTGGTCGAGATTGGAAATGTGCCCGGTTGGCGATAGGCTTGCCACCTATCACATTGTGGGACTTAGTGTCTTCGGCTAGTCGTGGGTGCCTTGGTTGTACCTCTGCCTATCTCTTCGGGGATATGGGCGTGAAGATACTTTTTTTTATAAGATAGTTTACAAGCGGGCGGCTCTCATGATGGTAAAAATCTCTCTATATCTCTATAGACATCATAGGTGCTACTGAAGCGTTGCTATCATATGGCTGAGTTCTAGGCCACATGTGCAAGCCTAACGCCAATGATTTACTCCATTTAGACCGGAATAAGTAACAAGATGGTACTTAATCTGGCGAGCTGCTGCACAGCAGTACTCTTGCATCTAGACCTACGTAGTTGAAATGTATCTTCTTGTTTGTGTATATAAAAATAAAAACAACATTATTAGTATTCTTTGTTTCAAGTAAAAAAAGGAAAAGTTGTTTCCTGCCTCCATAACGTCAATGCTTGCCGTTGACGTGTTCCAGTTTGTAGGGTAAGGTAGCCGGCAAATTTACTTTTGCTCGAGGCCTAACATCCCGGCCTCAGGTTGACAACGCACCATTACCACCTTTGGTATCTCTAGGCAGCGTGACTTTCTTACCATCAGGAAATCCGTCTGCTTGTTTGCCTTCCAATATCATACAAATTAATGATTTATAAACAGTCTGACTGTGCATTAATCTGTTCACTGAGGAATTCTTAATATCAGTGCTAACTAGAGTCGTATAATATTGGCTGGGCGGAATGCACCGCCCGGGTCGCCGCCCGCCCGCCTACCGCTCCACATTCTTGCTGGCTACTGCGATACAGAACCTGCTTTCATAATACTATTTAAGCATTGAAAATTGCAAATGACGTCTATTACTTGCAAAATAAAACCCGAGCCAACATTTTAATTCCGTTTCTACATTTTAAAAAGTAACTGTTATTTGATTTCTTTTGTAAATTTTATTAAAAACGCTATAAGATTGGGTATTTCTAAACTTCCATGACGTAAATACCTTCACAAAAAAACGTAACTACCCATCCACAAGAAAATCTTTTATGCTAACAAACCGAAAAACCAACAAAAAAATTACAACTTTAGCAACGGCTTAAAAATCTATCACTTTTTGGAATAACTTCAACTTTAAATGCTGATTTTAAATCTGTGTAGAGAGACTGATTTCGTCTTAATAACGTACTTATCTAGATTTTTTATTATATGAAAGATTCATGCTCCTGACATTACTAACACAACAAAAAAAATTAGAAAAAGGGGCTTAGGCGTGATGCGATGAAAGAAAGAAAGAGAAATGGTAATTTTTTTTTTTTACATATAAGATACAGATACTGTAATTTGAATTACAGTTATTAAACTACGATTAGTATAGTCAGATTTATTAAAAACGCTAGCGTCGTTTATAACATACTTTCTCGTAACCTATAAATTCACTCCAGCTTTACTAATTTCTTACTATAAAATTATAAGCACAAGTGATTAATACCTAACGAAAAACTTGCTACAATCTGAAAATCTGCAATTCAACGTTCACCGGACACCGACTGCATTCGCAATATTGAGATGAGAGAGGGAGAGAGAGAGAGAGAGAGAGAGAGAGAGAGAGAGAGAGAGAGAGAGAGAGTGGGATTCGTTAATTTGGCCCTATGGAAAGATTGACAGGTGAACATTTAAAAAGCAGTAAAATTGTAAGAAGCGACTATACGGAATTAGTGTATTTGTATGAAAAGAGTAATGAATATTATGGAGAAAGATGGGCAGATTTTTTTAGTTAATTTGCCCCGGGGCTTTCTGGGGCCGACATAACCTTTGGACCATGCTGCCACGTCTTCCGTATTAAAAAATACTATTTAAGAGTCATAAGTCATTTCAGGGCATAAGTTATAAGTCAAAGTCATGTCAGGTTCATGAATAAAACGGTGGCCTTATTACTCAAGCTCAATAAGTGAGATTTGGTGGCAACGAGGAAATAAACGATACACTAATTTCTTCATAAATATTTCACTTGTGCACTTTAACTGAACGAAATTGGACTAATTGCTAATTTTAGTCATCATTTGCACGAAGTTCAATAAATACGAAAAAACTACGACGACCTTCTTTTACGATGGCGCCAAAACTCAGGTGGGCAGATCTAACGGAGTCTTACTACTTGCTACATGAAAAGAGACTTATAGAGATGTGTATGTATGGATGTATATTAATAAAATGTCGAAGGGTGTATATTCCACAATATAAACTATTAAAACGTTAATGTACGAGATTGCCATTTAACAGTTCATAAAGTGTTCGTCGCTTATTAAAAGCACGACGCTGTTGCAGGCCGTTGTCGCACCAACTCATATTACACTATGAAACGCTTAATCCGGCCCTGCTTTAAAGTTATTACAAAATTCATTTTAAACGGGCAATTTTAAAAATGTTTTATACTCGCTGTTTAACCGCAACTAATAGATACTTCGGTCTTAGCTAAGATGCTGGTTAACTTCGGCATGACTTTCATACTTTTATCTCTCTTTGTAGTCTTTTGGGTGTTGACTATCGAAAAAAATAGCCTATGTTTAAACTTTTTTTTATTTTATTTTTTATGATATTGGAAGGCCAACAAGCAGACGGATTTCCTGATGGTAATGGTGCCTTGCCAAACTGAGGACGAGATGTTAAGCCTCGAGCAAAAGTAATTTTACCGGCTACCTTACCCTCCGAACCGGAACACGCATAAAAAATCGTTCTAACGGTTTAGTTTTTAATACGTGACAAAAAGACAGACTTATTTTAAAAAATCTATAAATTTTAAAAGAAAGAAAAAATTCGCCCCAGTCAGGATTTAAACCTGTAAGTCTTAAGCTGACGAATACTTTAACCATTTGAACTACTGAGGATCCAAGTCCCGTGGCGAAATTTTTAATTTCTTTCTTTATCCTTACTATAATACAATATTAGTTAGGATGTACACTAGTAACAGTTTTGTCCGCTCTCACTTAACTTCTGATGATTAAACCGTGATATTCTTATGCTGTGATATATATCCATACTAATAACAAAAAGGACCGATTTTATTTTTTAATTGTATTGAAAAGGCTCCTAAATTACGGGGCCAATTGGAAAAAATATTTTACCATTAAAAGCCGACATTATCCCTGGTATTAAATTTGTCCATCAGTGCGAAGCCGGGACGAGCAGCTAGTCGTTTCATAAATGTGCTTTAATTGGCCTACCAAATACAAAAGATTTTCTTCAAATTCGTATAAAAATTGACATGCAACCAACAACATGATGAGGACTTGGCATCATATTGGTTGAGAATCCAATTTCAGTGTTATGTAAAACATGTGTTTAACGTGTGTTTAATTTTTTGTAGTAACGGTATGATTTTATTGTTTAATGAAACTTGCGATTATTTTGCAAAATTTGTCAACAGTACTTATTTTTTCATCCCCACTTTCTTACTAAGCAGTTTGCAAAGAGCGAATATCACTTCTATTTACTACCACGGTCACTATTTATCATTTCCTGAGCTCCCTGGTTCGATTCTCAGGAAGGCCAATAAATTTTTTTTTTTTCACTGTATAGTATAAAGCAAAGTCGCTTTCTCTGTCCCTATGTCCCTTTTTTCATGGATAAATCTTTTTAACTACGTAACGGATTTTGATGCGGTTGTTTTAATAGATAAACTGTTTAAAGAGGAAGGTTTATATGTATATTTTATACCCGTGCAAAACCGGGGAGGGCCGCTAGTTTTTCATAAAAAAAAAGGTGGCCAAGATTGCATATAAGTGTTCGGTTAACGATATGATCGCCACCTATTACATTGTGATACTAAACAGTACCTTCAGATAAGCATAGGTATCGTTTCTATGTCAATCGCTACCACTTTGGAGATACGGGACGTAAATACTTTTGACAAAAAAAATACAATAGCACTGTGTTTCTTTCACCGCCTTTTCTCAGCTGCGTTTTGCTTCGACAGTAGACATTTTCTGAAAGTGCGACGAAAAAGAGGGATGTTATAAGTTTGACGTGTATGTGTGTGTCTGTCTGTGGCATCATAACTTTCGAACAGATAAACTGATTTCAATGCGGATTTTTTTTGTTTGAAAGCTCTTTTTTGAAATATCGATATGTTTCTTACCTACTTTACATTTAGTAATTATTATCGGTGGTTAATAAACAGTTTTTAAATTAAGGATTATTTAACGCATGACAAAAACCGCATATATGGTCTATTTTTTATGACATTGGAAGGCAAACAAGTCGGGTTTCCTGAGGGTAAGAAATTCACTCCGCCTAGAGACACCAAAGGTGGTAAATGGTAATGACGCGTTGCTAACCTGAGGCCGGGATGAAAGACTTCCAGTAAAAGCAAGTTTACCTGCTATCTTACCTGAACCGGAATACGTCAACGGCAAGCACTGACATTATGGCGGTTTGAATAGGTAAAGCGATAACACAATTCAGGCGAGTCGCTGCGAAACTCTACCACCTAGTCAGATGTCAGGGTGCTACTGACGGTAAGCCTATGCTCGCCTTTTAAAAACTAACTGGCAGGAAGGCAGATGGTCTATTCTGCAAAGGAGCCTAGACCAACACGAAGAAAAGAAATCCTATTATTACCACAAACAAAATCAAAATAAAACATGCAATCCCAAGATGAGTTAGTTATCTCCGATATCGATCATCAATGCCATGGAAGCCATGGGGATGCTGTGCAAAACAAACATAATGACCGGTGAGGGTGAAAGCGTTCATTATGCATGCAGCGATCAATACTGCACCCCCGCCACGCGCGCCATACATTACTGATATTTGCATAAGCTGATGGGATGCCCCTTCATTAGGGGATCTATGTACTGTACATGAAGTTTACTCTCGTTTTACATAGTTTGAATACAGTAGAAGTGCAAACAACTTGAATTTTATTGAAAAATAAAATAACAAAGTATATTGAAATTTCGAAAATATAAGTGAATTAATGAATTTTTATTCGAAACTAGCTATCCCGGCGAACTTCGTTCCAACAGTTCTGTTTGTATGGAAATAATTAAAATATTGTTTTTCCTAGTTTCTTCACAGTTTTTTTCCTTTTTCTTACCTTTTAAGCCCTAGACTTCCACAAATCATTTAGAATTGAAATTATTCAAATCGGTCCAGCTTTTCTCGAGTTTTAGCGAGCGAAACTTCAATTGATTTATAAATGTATGTAAAAAAGATATGTAGAAATTATACCGACCAGAAGCTAGGCTCGGGTTCTATTCCCGACGGGGACAGGCATTTATTTGATAAACATACTTGTGGGTATTTCCGGGTCAGGGTGTTTATTAAATCCTGGTATTTAATTAAGTATTTTTATGTATTAGTATCGTTCAATAACACTCATAACACAAGCTGATAATTTGCTTACTTTGAGGTTCTTCATTTACAACTTTATTAAATCGAATTATTTTAATTACATATTTAGTATCTTCACGCCCATATCCCCAAAGTGGTAGGCAGAGGCACAACCAGGGCACCCACGACTAGCCGACTAGGTGGCAAGCCTATCGCCAACCGGGCACATTTCCAATCCCGAGCAACATTTTTTATTAGAAAATTGGAAAAACCCAATTTTTTTTTGTTGTCCGACCCGGGTTTCGGACCCGGGTCAAGTCCAACAACTGAACCGCTAGACCACAGAGGCGATACTATTATAATTAAAATATTAATATAATAATTATAATTAAAATATAATAATTATATTAATTCGAATTCATTATTTACAGCGTCATTCCCCACAGACTTTTTAGTTAATAGAGTGCTGTGCTGTGCAGCAATTTGCCTAGGTAGGTATCCACCGCCCTACCTACTCCTTCCGCCATTATTACTCTGTCATGTTTCGGTCAGGAGAGTAGCCGGCAGACTTGCACAATAAGCCTAACATCACGGCCACAAGACAGCGACGCACCTGCAACATCTATGGTGTCTGCACGCCATGCTTATCTCTTACCATCAGGAGAGTCGTGTGCTTGTTTGCTGACCTCTCACATTAAATAAGTCTTCTTAGAATGTTTAATATTCCGTAAAACTTTTAAAAAAATCTTTTAATTAATACTCAAAAAAATTGCAAAATTATTTGCTAAAAATGTTTGATACTATTATCAAGAAAAATAGAGATTCATCTATATGTGTAAAAATCAAAGCCACTTTTCGTTGTAATGTTATAACTCAAGAACAGGGTCACCTATCCAAACCAAATGTTCAGATTTTGTTCGGACTATTTAGTAGATGGTTTATGTGAAGTTTGCATATTCGGACTATTTAGTAGATGGTTTATGTGAAGTTTGCATATTCGGACTATTTAGTAGATGGTTTATGTGAAGTTTGCATAAAATCGGTAGAGCAGTTCTTAATTTATCACATTTTTTGTAACAAATGAATTCAATAAAATGATCCGCCATTTTGTTAACAGATATTTTTCAGTCATATTGACACTTTTTTTTTTTTTTTTTGGGTTATGTCATTCATACGGTCATATATGTAGCGAAGCACATACCGGGTCGCTAGGATGTTATAAATTGATGTATATGTTTTAATAAATAAAAAGCAGGTTAAAGGCGCACATTATCACCGGCAGTTCCAATCGCTCCCTTACCTGCTGGAATTGCTTCCACTTAATTACATGAAGCGATTGTCTTCTAAAATAGGAGCGAAGCCATCGAGTTTCAAGTTAATTTCCTCGGCGAAGCTAATCCTCGCGCCTAATTATTGCAGCCGGCTTCCACACGCCTCCTTCGGATTAATTGATTCCAACTACGTCGATATTCCTATAGAAAATGCATTCTCGCTAGTTTGTCTATGACCGTTTCGTTAGATGAGGGGTTAGCGTACGCGATACTGACTTTAATGGTGCTCAGATTTAATTTCTAGCTAGGGCTTTGTGAAAATATATCTTTGTTTAAAATTAAGGACCGGCAAGCTAGCCAATAGGCTACCTGAAGAAGAATAGCCCAACAGTATTTGCACAGGCATATGCAGTATGCACTCATCTTGAGTTATCGATGCGTGACCGACTCTTTAAAAAGATTAATAAGCTAATGTAGTTCTTAATAAAAGTTTTATTTAGTATGATTAGATTGGAAAAACTGATACTTTATTAATTATGTTATATATGGTAAGTGTAGTACTTTTTAAATTATTTTTTACGTTGTAATTCAGTAAGAAATGGTGTTATGGGACGCGTGTGTGTGTGTCTACTGATCCTTTATTACAAATTAATAATCTTTCTAAATAGTCTCTATCTGGAAACAAAAAAAAGTAAAGAACGAGTTATTAAAAGTTGGTGTAGTGTCACTTGTGAAACTGAAATTAAAGTAGTGCTTTAGATTTAATTCCTTACACATACAATGTCTTACGTGGTACATCGTAAACGAGGCGTAAAATACTCCCAGGTTGAACCTGGTATCATAGTCCTTATGACAATACAATAGAGACTACAATATCAACTTAATTTTACTCCGACTGTAGTAAATTTTTATTAATAAGAATTACAGTGTTTCAGAGTAGAGGAAATGGATCTGATGATTAATAACCCTGGATTGTTCTAGTACAATTGGAGTGGAGTGTTAAAATGAGAAAGGAATGCTCCGTGTTGGTCCGGGCCCTTTTGCCATAGACTATCTGCCTTCCTGCTAGGCAGCTCGTAAAATGCGAGCAAAGGCTTACCGTCACTAACACCGTGACATCTTACTAGGTGGTAGAGTTTTGCAGAATCGTCCGGATTAATATCTGTAACATCATAAATTTTGAACGGATAGACCGATTTCGATGCGTATTTTTTTAAAGCTGACGTGATCGAGTTGGTACTTAGCTTCGTTATAAATGCGTTTTGTCATAGTTTACTGTTTTTTTTTAATTTTAGGGTTATCAACATATAATAGACATTTCTTTTTTTAATGTCTTCTACCAAAGAATACATGAGTCTTCAAACCAAACATAAATCTAATAATCCATTCCAAGTTCCATAAAGTCTATTGGTAGCCATACTTACATACTAGCAATAAAACTATAAAAGCTGTTTAATTTGTCCTTCTTTCAAGTCGCAAGAGAGCGATGTCATGGTATATTATTGGGGAATGAAGACAACAGGCAAAGAGTGACATAGGCTACTTTTTATCCTCATATCTAAACGGGTACCCACGAGAGAGCTAAACAACTTTAATAACCGCACGTTTTTACACCATATTGTGAAAGAACCGAGTTGAAACAAAGAATTTTTTTGTTAATAACCGACCCTAAAAAGGTGGATGAAATTTTGTATCAAAGTCTGAAGAAGCCGCAGAGTAACAGCTAGTCTTATATAATCGAGGATCTTGCATATGTAGAGTTTTACAAAGATACGCGCAAAAAAAAAACAGCTAATTTCCTTATTGAGTCTAGGTTCTTTATTAAATTTATTCTGATACATATTAAGTAAATAATTCTATGTATTAGTATCGTTGGCTAACACACAAGACCATTTGTATTATGACAAATATAATTTGATTACTTTGGGGATGGGGATTTATTTAGGGATAAATGTATTGACAACTTACATACACACATACATACAAACATACATACACTTGTATCAAAATCTGACGAAGCCGCAGAGTAACAGCTAGTCTTATATAATCGAGGATCTTGCATATATAGAGTTTTACAAAGATACGCGCAAAAAAAAGCAGGTAATTTCCTTATTGAGTCTAGGTTCTTTATTAAATTTATTCTGATACATATTAAGTAAATAATTCTATGTATTAGTATCGTTGGCTAACACACAAGACCATTTGTATTAT
>NJDC01004824.1:50946-64787 GCA_002245475.1 Calephelis virginiensis
ACTATCGGATCATGATTAAATCTAGAGCACCTCAGCATGACCTACCTTACCTAAAAAAGTACCTTACGGTAGAACGGGTTAAATTTATTTACATTTTAAAATTGTTTATAATTTATAATTCAAATTATAATAAATATATAACTATTTTTAGATGAACATTAAAAAATTAAGTACATAATAAAATAATTAATTTTTATAAATAATAAAATATTTGTACACCACAATGTGGTAGATACACAATGCTTAAATAATTTTGTAACAACTTCAACACGCATGTTCCGCAAATAAACATATTTTCTCCCTTCTCTTTTCTTTTTCTTTAAAAAGAACCATCGATTTCAATAAATTAGTACGAGTACGTTTCAAAACATACATTCGAATTAACACTTTTTCGAGTCCGTTAAATAAGTTATATTTACCTGACTGATTCCTAAAAGACGAACTGTTGTTGAGTGGTACGCTTTTCACCTTCCTTATCTTTGACATTCTTGGAAGACTGCATGATCTGGAATACATTTAATATTTATGTACAAAAAGTTCTTGCAAGCAGATGTACATGTATTATACAACATATAGTCGATATTCTTAAGAATAATATTAAATAGTAGTACTGCCATTGTTAATCGCTGTAAAACTGTACTAACCTACTCCAACTATTTATTAAGTACCACGTTGCGATTTGGTAATTTTATGAAAACGTCACTATGTTGACATAGACAAAAAATATATTGTTAAGTATAACTCTAAAAGCACTAGTGGGATCATGGCAAAATTAAAATTATCCACCTTGGAATCATGAAGACCTACCTGTCTGAAAAAAACATCAAATCGGTTCGTTAATGGCAGACTATTACATAACAAACGTACAAAGAAACAGTCGCTTTGAGAAGCTACTGCCTTTTTTGGAGTCGGTCAAAAAATTACTTCGAATTCATTAATTACTATTTTATCTAAATCAAACAATATAATTTTAATATATTACTTTGAAGCTACTGAGTGGATTTTGATCAAATTTACATGACAACCTTCGAATAACGATCTTTAAAAAAACAAGGATCCAAGAAAAATTAAAAAAAATTACAGGTGTTAGCTGAAGAACATTTAGGTAAATGTTTACTGGAACAAATTGAACAAACACCCAAAACCAGACAAAAATATCTATCAGAAATCGAATTTAAGCCTCGTGAAGTCGCTGGCGTTAGAGCTGTACGCTAACCTCTCGACCTACGGGACAAAATCAACCCTTTGGATAACACATCTCCGTACGTCTAGAATTCAGATTAAGAAATGGAAAAGATATAGCAATTAGTAGATATTATCCAAAACTACCCTTTTCCAACAGTAACCACTTTTTTACAACCAGCAAAATTGTTTCAGCGCAGAGATTTTTAAAACCGATTCAAATTACTTAACTGTTTGTAGTTCTGTCTGCAAAACGAAGAAAGCAAAATTTTCTTCTTTCCTCCAGATCTAAAACAAAATCTAAAATTAATATATATTGTTATAGAAAAACTGCCTAGGTTATAAAAAAGGATTGTGTAGTTTTATGAAACCACGATAAAATTTAAACTTGATCTATAAATATAAACTATAGACACTGCCATATTGGCCTCGGCTGCTCTGACGTCACCGTCACGCGACATGCGACACACATGCCAAAAAAATTGAGTCAATGTAATAAAAGTATCACTTTAAAATACTAGATTGCTATCAGTGGGGTACCTCTTAAATCTCGATTTTATGCAAATGGGAAATTGGAATCGGATATATCATTTTCAATACTCTTGAACACATTAGATACTAGAGGATTATTAACGAGTCCGATAAAATAATTTATTTTTTACTAGACGACCCGGCGAACTTCGAGTCGTTAAAACATTGTCGGATCATTAACAGCTACTACTAACAGTTAGTTAATACAGATTTAAACATCTATTATCCAGGGATTTGCTTGCGTTTAAATCATAAAATGCATCCTTTGTTTTTTTTAGTACGTACAAGAATACGTGTACAAATCTTCATGATAGTTCGTTAAGTAGTTTTTTGCATGAAAGTGTAACAAACAAACTTACATTCGCATAAAAATCGCATTTATCGTGGTCATCGCGTCACATCTGAACGGATAGACCAACTTTGATCATTCTTTTTTTGTATGGTTATTATCAGAAGAAGTTTTTTATGAAAAGAGAAACCGGGCAAATTGCAGGGAAAATGGGAAAACGATGCTTTTAATCCATGCAATCTGTTAGTCAAGCCTATAATTAATATCAAACGATACGAAGTTCGCCGAATCGACTAGTTCATAATATTAAGTAGGGATGACATTTTTCTAAACAAAACTTAAGCGAAAATGAAATAAATCAACATTTTCGCCGCCTTGATCCGAATCCCCTGTGTAAAATTGAACATCTGCCTCTCTGCATGATAGCTAAGAGGCGTGCATTGGATAAATTAGTCAAAACCCACAAAACCAGTGGTGTTAGAATGCTATGCAGCAACTTGTCCGGGTAAGGTTCATCTTATATTCCTGCCACCATATTGACAAAAAGTATCTTCACGCCCATATCCCCGAAGAGGTAAGCTGAGGCGCAATCAGGGCACCAAGGTAGCCGAAGTCCCAGAATGTGATAGCTGGCAAGCCTATCGCCAACCGGGCACATATCCAATTCCGAACAACGTTTTTTTATTAGGAAATTGGGAGAACCCGATTTTCTTTTTGTTGCCCGACCCGGGATTTGAACCCGGGACCTCATGTTCAGTTCAACAACTGAACCGCTAGACCACAGGGGCGATTTTGGGATATTGATAAATTTTAGCATTATAGTTTTCACACTTTTTAAAGTTAAACGCTTGTACTTTTCTACTGTACACTTTATTTAACACTTTATGTTATGCTAAAGCCAACCGGTTTTACTTTTTACACTATCATCAGGGCTTTTCAACTAAAGATAAATAAGTCTGTAATACATACATTCAAACTCACTCGGAAATAGTACGTCTGAATATAGCTTACCTGATATTGAAAGCTATAATTAACATTGTTTATTGGGTGATTGGCTCCAAATGAGCGCAGTACCCGTAAAACTCATTATACTGACCATTATATTTTACTAGTTGTTACCTGCGGCTCCACCCGCGTTTTCGCAGGAACCCGTTGTGCGATCGGGATTAAAAGTGGCCTATATGTTAATCCAGGTCACAATCTATCTGTGTTCTAAATTTCAGACAAATCCGTTTGGCCATTTGAGCGTGAAAGAGTAACAAACATACACACATCCTTACAAACTTTCGCATTTATAATACTAGCTGTTACCTGCGGCTTCGCCCACGTTTTCACAAAAACACGTTGTGCGATCTAGATTAAAAGTAGCCTACATATTAATCCAGGTCACAATCTATCTGTGTTCCAAATTTCAGACAAATCCATTCAGCCATTCGAGCGTGAAAGAGTAACAAACATACACACATCCTTATAAACTTTCGCATTTAAAATATTAGTAGGATAAATTAGCCTACATTCCCGATCTCGCTCATGTTTGCTTAAGAAACGGTCTCATAGCCACCGTCTCCGTATTTGATGATGGGATCCCAAGGAAATCAGGGAAAATACTCAATTTTAATACGACGACGAAGACGACATTATTAGAAGTCGGTTTTTGCAATTTTATAATGTATAACTCGAGCCATGTTTTTAGTTTTCGAAATATAAGTATATTTATGTGTATTTTGATACATCAACACAGAAAGTTTTATCCTTTGCTTGCTGTTCTAAATTATTTTTAACTAGCTGTCGTTCGTTTCACCCCATCAGTTTGTATAGAAAAATTTAAAATTTTGTTTTTCCTAATTTCTTTTACACCTTGCTTTTCAGATCCTTCAGATCATCAACCCCATTCCATAAAACGTTCCAATACCACCATTTAAATTCAAATTCATGTTTCTTTTGCCAACCCTCTCAACTCCACTCCATTAATTTCAAAATCATATTCAAAATCACCAGCGACCAAAACATGCGTGTCCGATATTCCATTACCCTCCCCAGAATAAATTCCATCGAAGCGCAATAATAATAAAAAAATGTCGAGAGCTTGTCGCGTGCAAAAGACGTGCGGTCACGCGGTCCTCCCCTCCTCTTCCCCCCCTTCGCCACCCCACAGGGCCTCCCTCACAAGAATATAATATGCATTATGCGAAATCCGTAACTCTTGTATATGTTCCCTGGGATACCTTAAAGGAGAGACCCATGCAAGGTAATTCAAACTTTACACATTGGGGGTAAAGTTGAAATTTAAGTGTCGTTTGTTGGTGGATATACAGTTTTGAAGACTGCTGGTAGTTATGGTTTCTTGGGGCGGACAAGGCCTGCACTCTCAAGATAACGCCGGGTATTAATCATAGTATTATCGGCCAGTGGCGGCGTCTTTGTTATGACACCGGGTTATTGCAGTTTTTTCTCTATTTACCCTCAAGTACGCGATAAACGTCTTGAGTGTGAATTTTCCGGGACAGATGTTTTAGTGAGTCGGGAGATATCAAATGTATTCAGTGTTATATCCAGGGTGTAAACGTATCAAATGCAAATATATTTTTACGACCCGTTCATCGGAATTCAAAGCGTAGATTGAGTTGTAAAATCTTGTGAACATTTGTTCTCTGGTTTAACTTCGATATATATTTTATGCACTGTAATATCACTACATAGTATAAAACAAAGTCGCTTCCTATGCCTCTTTGTATGCTTAAATCTTTTAAACTACGCAACGGATGTTGATGTGGTTTTTTTAATAAAGTAATTGAAGAGAAAGATTTATATTTAGTGATGAGGCGGGTCACTAGTGTATTATAACTTTTTTTGGTTGGGTTAATTTGTTCATTTTATTTCATGACCAGGAGTACGTGCTGTTTTTAATTTTCTACTTTTTTAAATAAGTAACTGCTTTAATTTAAAAAAAACAGAAAAAAACTTTTTGTTAAATTAAAGCATAAAAGCTTGAGATAAATATCTTTAATTCTGTATAACCAGGCTAGCCACGACTAGCTGCAGACATTTATCTCGTTTCCGAAATGTCAATAAGTTTAGTTAAGGATTTGTCCCTTTTTAACAGGCTGTTTAACATCACCTATGAATTCAGTTTAGAAGTCTAAACTTTAAACAGAGTTTGGTTTAAAAGTCTAAACTCGAAACGAAGTTTGGCTTAGAAGTCTAAACTTTAAACAGAACTTATGTTAAAAAGCTGTTCTGAAGAGATAAATCGTAAGGTAAATTGATTGGTATTTCGGAAACCGGCTATGAATCCCGCAATGTGATATTTCAGACCTAGGTTTCTATCGTTATAATTTTACATATCTACATTTTATATGCTCATGATATAATATGTAACAACGATCTGGAATTTAAAGTGACTAGCGAAGAATCTAATCATAGAACAATTTTAAGTAA
The DNA here is from genome assembly GCA_002245475.1 of Calephelis virginiensis. NCBI lineage: Eukaryota > Metazoa > Arthropoda > Insecta > Lepidoptera > Riodinidae > Calephelis > Calephelis virginiensis. Next base: position 56,387 of record NJDC01004824.1, read on the forward strand.
AAAAAAAGTATCTTCACGGACATATCCCCGAAAAGGTAGGCAGTGGCACAACCAGGGCACCCATAACTAGCCGAAGACACTAAGTCCCACAACGTGATAGATGACAAGCCAATCGCCAACCGGACACATAACTGTTCCAATGATGTAGAAATGCTTTAAAGTATTCTGCAATGGTCAGCAGTCAACTAGAAATTTTCTCTAGTAATAAACATATCTTTAGCCCGGTGACGTTGTAAGTACACAAAAGTAGTCATTTCGAAAAAAAAAATTTCATACCTACAATCGGAATTTGACAATACAACATATGTTTTCGTGATGTACCTACATAAGGAAAACTTGTTAATAATTATTGGAAGCAAAGAAATTTGAAGAAGTAAGTAGAAATCAAAAATCCAAAAGATTTAGTTGTCAAATAGATTATTATTTTTAAATTCAGGCAAAGCACTCGTACAACCTTCTGTTATGTTATAACTTCTATAAGATTTTTTATCATTATTATAGTATTTTTAAGTATTATTTATGATCAGGGACTATTTAACCAATTCTAACCTTAATTCTTCCTGTTTATAGTTTTTGAAAATTGTCGATTGAAGATAAATTAAAAAGTTTTTGTATAGTTCATATCCTTGAAAAGCATCAAAATAGATAATCAATTTAGATTTTCACCATTAATGAAATGACGATGAGCCTTTTAAATATTAAATAAATGGAAATTAGTTATTATACGTTAGTATCTTCACGCCCATATCCCCGAAGGGGTAGGCAGAGGTACAACCAAGGCACGCACGACTAGCCGAAGACACTAAGTCCCACAATGTGATAGGTGGCAAGCCTATCGCCAATCGGGCACATTGCCAATCCCGACCAACATTTTTTTTTAATTAGAAAATTGGAAAAATCCAATTTTCTTTTCGTTGGTCGACCCGGGATTCGAACCCGGGACCTCATGCAGTCAAGTCCAACACCCGGACCGTTAGACCACAGAGGCGACGTATTGTACGTTAGAAACTGTTAACACATAAATAATGTAACAAATACTGCATAAGTTTTATGCTTGTTGGACTAAGGGCGGATTTGGTCGATGCCCTATGTAAATAAAATAATTCTGTGATAGTGTTCGTTTGCATATATTTCAAAATAACTTCCGTTTATGTCATGCGGTTCTGTTCCGTTCCAAATCCAAAAATTGATTTTTTTTTATATTTTAGCATGTCATAAATATCGGTCCAGTTGTTCTCAATTTACAAGTGATCCAACAAAGTCGACTTTGTTTTAAATATAGCTTAAAAACAAATTTCATACTAGCTTCACAGCATGATTATCTAAACCCAATTATACTAAAAATTACCCTATTTTAGGGGAAACGCTCTTGTCTACAATTGTCCATGAGACCCTTTCTCCAGTAAAGAGTACAAAACTTTTCTAAGTCAAATATGCCGATTCATCTTTCACGAAGCTGAAGTCACTTTCTAAGAGGTTAAGCTCGCTGAATGGAGCGTTTTCTGCAAATTTTGTAAAGGGCTAAATGATGACTGGCTCAAACGGAGCTTACATATCTCAGAGGGGGCGCAACAATTTGTGTATGATTAATGGACTGACGACAGACGGCGGAAATCTCGGCGCCTCCGGAGACCATTTTACATTAGAAACTTGAATAGCAAAACTTGACTCCATTTACGCGACAGTTACTCATCTATTTCATTTCCCGTATTTTCCTCTGTCAAATGCTTACATTTATTTCCATAGAGTAAAAGAAAGTTTACTTTTTTTTCTGTTGAGCCAAAATTATTTTATCGTATTTCGTTTTAAAACTCAAATTTCACCCTCGATGGTCAAGGGAAATGTTATAAGTATGATGTATCGCGCGTGTGTGTGTGTGTGGCTTTAAAGCTTTTGAATTTCAAATTTTTTTTTATTTCGAATGTGTTTTTTTTAAAGTGAAATCTGCTTTACCGGCGTTGGGCACTTTTTTTGGGATGACGGCGTACGGCGCTTGCGCGAATATTCGTGTTGTCATGTTTGTGTACTATAGCGCAAAAAAATAATATTGTATTCTACCACATAAATGATAGTACTTATATACTGAGATTTAAAGCAATTCGTGCAAAATTATTCCCTAACCATTCCAAAATATCAGCACAACGTTGATATTTAAGTTTTCACTTCTGCTGGCAATCCCGGAGTGCAACCCTTCCTTTTTTTATTTAAAAGCTAGCGTGTCGAAATAGTTGTTAGCTACGTTATAAATAATCAGGAGTTTGTTAAAAATAATTTGAGTGTTATTATTAAATTTATTAATATATTATGTCACGATACATCCGTATAAATTTAATACTAATTGGTACAGCTCTTTTTGAGCTAAACTTAGACAATAACATTGCCTTTACATCAATCAGTAGGGTTACTCTTGAATCTCGATATCATGGGAATTGGAAATTGGAATCGTATATGTCATTTTAGGTACTTTTGAAAACAGTATTAGATTATTAACATTTACAGACAGTAACAGATTATTAACATTTAGTTACAAATAAATTCAAAGAATAGGATAAAATAATTTATTGTATACTATTAATTAAATGTTAACAATTCTCCAGTCTTGTGTTCAAGAGTACCTAAAATGACATATTCGATTCCAATTTCTAATAATGCATGAATCGTGCTTCGAGAGTAACCCTACTGAACTGTTAGACGACGAAATAACAATTTACTGCATAAAATTGTTAATTTGAAATTCACGACTAAACTTCTTGAAAGATCGTAAATCGTGACGAAATATATAAATAAAAACTGACTGACCATAAAACTGACAACCTATTTAACACCCATAAAAAATGTGTTAGTGTTTCGCGTTTTACTATATTTGTATGTATGTATGTAAGTTTGAATGCAAGATTTTTATTACCTTGTATCTCCTAATTCCTAAATAGCCTAGGTACTCTTAATATACAAATTTAAAAAATAATTTGCCGACCATGCAATGCTATAGTTTATGTTATTTTGATATTGGCGACGTTGGAATGTGAAGACCCCACCGATCGTAATCTATTTTGTACCCGTGCAAAGTATCAAATAAAAGTCTAATAACACTTTGTGTATTTTGCATTGTCGAGTTTTTGTTCTTAAATCCTCTGTTACCGATACAAATAAAATATTCTGAGACGAATTCCCATTTCGAAAGTTCCCAACGAAAGTGTTGCCATCTAATCCGAAATGTCTCGTTAATATTGCCAACTCACGGGAACTTTCTCCCTGTCAGGACTTAGCACAGTAGTGTGCGTTTTGAGATCATTTTTCAACTTTCATGAAGCGCTGGGGCGCGGGGTAGTGGATTAAAATACATTTCGCTAGTCGCCGGTGATGGATGGAGTATCCCCTAGTGAGGGAAAGGGTTGCCTCCCTCCCCCCTCTCCCCACTCATCCCCCGAGAGGGGCCGCGATAAACGAGACCGATGGAGGTAAGATTGTATATGAATGTGAAATTGTTGAGGACGTCTCTGTGAAATTTGTTTAGGTTATAATATGAGCGTTATTGTCGCACACGCTAGCCGACCCGGAGAACTTCGTATCGCTTGACTTTAACAGCTACTAACAGTTAGTATTGATCAAACGTTGTTTTTCCCATTTTTCCCGTTTTTTTTTCATACGGACGTTCTCTTGACAATAACTAACACAACAAAAAATAATTGATGTAATTGGTCCATGATGAAATGGAAATTCATTTTTAACTGAGTTCACCTATGCCGATGACTTTTTCTATTAAATTTGAACATATTAGCAATAGACGAAAAAGTATTAAATAAAAATAACTACATTACTTAAAACCGACTTGAAAACTAAAAAGTAAAAAATAATAAAGATTTAATATTATTTATATACTACCTATTACTTATATGTGCTATTTACTAACAAGTTTGAAGTCGGTGCCAATCCAATTTAATACTTACTTATAATATAATTATTAGTTAAAGGCTTGGCACCGACTTCAAATCTATTAGTAAATAGCACATATAAGTAATAGGTAGTATATAATTAATATTAAATCTTTACTATTTTTTTAATTTTTAGTTTTGAAAGCGCTTTCAAGTAACGTAGTTACTTTTATTATATACAGGGTTACTAGTAACTAACTCATAACCTTTCTAGTGCGACTTGAGTACATCAAAATCAACAACTTTTGTTCTACAATGTTTAAAAAGTCACGAAAAACGAATTTGGTTCTCCATACAAAAAGTTCATAGGTCTCCGACAAAACGTATGTGTTAATGCTATCTATCACATCATACAACGGTCGCACTCAGAAACGAAATTTATCTGTTAATTAGTCATTAAGTCGACATGTTTTGTACAAAATTGTTAATAATAGATTAAACTTTAACTGACGTCTCTGAAGCGGCCGTAAGTAGTCAGCTAAACGTGAGTGCCCTGAATGTACCTCAGCCAAACAAATCAAGGATGGGGGCATGAGGATACTTTTTATTATAAATAAAGACTACCAGATGTTACTTTAGACTATGCATATTGCATTGCATATTATGTATATATGCAGTCACACTGGACTGCATATATACAGAAAAAGAGTATCTTCAGGCCCATATCCCCGCAGAGGTAGGCAGACGTATAACCAGGACACTCACGACTAGCCAAAAACACTAAGTCCCAAGAAGTGATAGGTGGTTCAGTAACACCAACAAAATCTATTCGTCATATAGCTAAGAAACATCACCATCATCTTAGCTTTCAAACAAAAAATGCCATCAGAATCGGTCTATTTCTTAAGAAGTTATAATGTCACAGATAGACACACAGAGACACGTAATACTAGTAACAACTCGGACTCGACGTAAAAAGACTGTCGTGGGTTAAAATTACACTACACCAGGTGGTAGAGTCTAGCTACAACTCGTCCTGTCTCTATATCAGTTCTCGGCATTGTCGTATTAGGGTAAGGAGGAGTGAAAGGTGAAATTATTCAAGCTAGATACATAATCACAGCAAGTTAACACACCATTAACATTTTTTGTGTCAATTACTTAGGAATCATTAGGTACTTGTCAAACCCGTTTACAAACTATTAACATTTATTAAAACAAATATCTGGATGGCCGATCTAGATGGCTTTGCCCTTTTTTTTTAACTGATTCCTAGCTATATCGATTTATCGCCCTCGAAACCCCCCTATATACTACATTTGATGAAAATAGTTGGAGCTGATTCCGAGATTCCAGTTATATATATACAAGAATTGCTCATTTAAAGGTATAAGATATAGGAACAAAAGCACCGTTACTTGCTCTTACCTGAACGACGTCTTTTATTTTGGCTATGGTTCCTTTTTCACGGTTTGGTTTCAGTGTAGTACCACCAGAGCCCAAAGATACTAAAACAAACAATAGGCATACATAAAACACATACATAGGCTGTGTAGCGTCGGGATGTGACGACTCCATCTCCCTCAGATGGTTACTGGATATTTCCCAGTTTAGGTCACCCAAGTGGTAGAGTGCTGCACTCTACGTATCGGTTCCAACGCCTTACTAATCCTATCATAGTATCAGTGCTTAGTATTGTCGTGTTTTTTGCGGGAGGGCAGGGTAACCCATAGACTTGCATGTGCGCAAGCATCTCTATCAAAAGTGACTCTACCTAGCTATGACGTAGTAAAGGATAGGTGGAGTAATCAAGCAACATACATTACCTACTCGATTACTACTGACAAGCGATGGGGTCGTCACATCCCGACGGCATTTCTTTTATGAGATTAGGTAATCGACTCCAAAATTGAAGTTGATTAATTGGTCCTACTTTTTTAGCAATGGGGTCGTCACATCCCGACGACATCCCTTTATCACATTAGTTAATCGACTTTAAAATGAAATGTAGGCCAAGATTCCGAGGTGGCCAAGATTTTTTTAAATATTTGTTACGTGATTACTCGGGCAATAGCTAACCGATTTTAATAATTCTTTTTTAAAAAGATCACGATACACGTTTTTTTGGAGATTACACTTGTACTTATCCACTATATACTTTATTTAACACTTTCTAGCCAACCGGTTTCACTGTTTACAGCATCATCAGCCCTGATTATCTCCAAAAACACGTGTATATACAATGGAATTCCACCAAGTGCCGACGATAGCAGGTATAAATTCTATAGGTCACGATTCCGAAGTGGTCTCACATTTTTTTTATCATGATTGGAATAGTGGTTTTTGAGTTATACTTAACGGGAAATATATTCTTGATGACGAGGTCTTCATGATATATAAAAAATGTATGCCTTATTCAGTTAAAAGTTAAGTATCTTCACGCCCATATCCCCGAAGTGCTAGGCAGAGGCACAACCAGGGCACCCACGACTAGCCGAAGATACTAAGTCCCACAATGTGATAGGTGGCAAGCCTATCGCCAACCGGGCACATTCCCAATCCCGACCAACATTTTCTAATAGGAAATTGGAAAAATCCAATTTTCTTTTTGTTGGCCGACCCGGGATTCGAACCCGGGACCTCATGCAGTCAAGTCCAACACCCGGACCGCTAGACCACAGAGGCGACCTTATTCACCTTATTCAGTGTAACCCAAAAACTACTACTAGTAGATGAGAGACGATGTTGATGAAATGGATGTGGTACCAATTCGGAAAAATTAAAAAGTGTCTTCACGCTTCTATCCCCGAAGGGGTAGGTAGAGGCACAATCAGGGCACCCACGACTAGCCGAAGACACTAAGTCCCACAATGTGATAGCGGCAAGCCAACCGGGCACATATACAATCCATGGCAACGTTATTTTCTGTTAGAAAACTGACAATCTATATCATCTAATTTTTTTTTTGTTGCCCGACCCGGGAACGGGGGCCTCAAGAAGACAAGTCCGATGCCGGACCGCTAGATCACAGAGGCAATTTCGGAAACATTTGCTATCTTTACATTATGAAAAATATATTTTACAGTTTTACAACTACCCAAGGAAAGGTTGGATTAGGTTTTTGCAGTTTTACTACTCTTAATTATTATCAAAACACTCGTCGCTACATATATAGTATATGTAAGATGGAAAGGTCGAAATTGGAAACCCAAAAAGGGAAAACATCCAAGGCAAACACGGCTAAGTGAAAGTCAACAGCAAAAAACTTTGTGTATTTTCGTTACTCAGAGAAAAAATGTCTAAGTTAATTCCACTCCTTGTATAAATGTATTTATTAAGACTAGTGGTCGCCCATTGGTCGAAATTCGACCATATTAAATTTTAATATCTTGTTGATAAGAACGCCATCTTCATTTCTTAAGACCAACTACTTTGTTTACAATTTTTTTTAGAGCGCCATCTGTGATCAATATGTGTGTTTGTGTGTGTCAAATGCATGGTGGAGTGGGTAATGTTTAATTTTTTGATTCCATGTACTTTTGCATTATTATTGAATTTTTTTTATGTTATAGGAAGGCAACGAAGCAGACGGATTTCTTGATGATAAGAAATTCAAGCCGCCTAGAGACACCAAAGATGGTAATGGTGCGTTGCCAACCTGAGGTTAGAATGAGCCTCGAGCAAAAGTAAGTTTACCGGCTACCTTACCCTCCGAACCGGAACACGTCATGACGTTATGGCGGCAGGAATAGGTAATATTAAAGTTCTGCACTTCTCCTACACATAAACTTTAATTGTGCCAAATTTCACACTCCTCTGTTTGCGCAATCTTCGTAAAAAGGGGTCCAAATGTTAGCATCACGTATCAATATATAGATAACTAGCTGACCCGGCAGACGTTCTTCTGCTATTTTTTTAATGTGATTTTAATAAAAAAGTGGGAATGAGTCACCCTCATCACTTAGGATTATAAAAAATAGATGTTAGCCGATTCTCAGACCTACTGAATATGCTCACCAAATTTCATATGAATCGGTATAGCCGTTTCGGAGGAGTACGGGAACGAACATTGTGACACGAGAATTTTATATATAGATAGAGAAGTGCCTTATTGCTTAATCGTAGCAACCTTAATTTTTTTACAGTGTCAACCACAACACACAACCACAGTCGTTTCTTATCATGAGGAGAGGCGTATACTTGTATGCTAACCTCTTACTTAAAAATACTTCATCAACCATAGATAGCATATCCTATTGATATCATAAATGCGAAAGCTTGTATGTTGTCTTTTTTTGGTACTCCTTCACGCAAGATTTGCTGAACCAATTTTCATGAAATTTGTTTGGCACACACAAAGAGGGTAACTTGGACTAACATATAGAATAGTCTTTATGCCGAATAAATGTTCCTGTGTTGTCACACATTCACATTAACCAACATATTTTTATTTTAGCACTTGCCCTGTGCTTGGGATAAATTTTCTATAAATTTTCAAGAAAGAAAAAATTTCGCCCCAGACAGGATTT
>NJDC01004828.1:0-21591 GCA_002245475.1 Calephelis virginiensis
AAAATCCGGGAAAGTCCCGATATTCGCGTTCCGGGGAATTCCGCAAACATTGTCGAAAAGACGTTCACTCACTACGGTGTTGCCATAACTTCAACCAAAATATACCCAAAAATACTGACTACCAGCAATATACCTGAAAATATACTGATGTTCGGCAAAATCGATGAAATATACTGAAAAAGTATTAAAATACTGAATCTGGTCACACTGCGTTGATGGATCGATGTATTTGTGTTGATTTCAAAACGATGTTTTTTGACCTCGAAGTTCTAAGGGTAGTATTACATTATCAATAATATCACGATACCATGATATTATTGATAGTGTAATATGCTGTATCGCGGTATCATGATAATATCATAAGATTTCTGGAAATCTTGAAATCCACGATATTCAGTGACAGAACAAGTGAATGAAGTTGTATATCTTGGTTGTGCTTTTAGTAGGGATGGAAGGTACACCGCGGATGTAGAGAGGAGGGTGAGTACAGGGAACAGTGTGAATGGAGCGTTGGGTAATCTATTCCAAAGCGAGGTTTCGAGTCAAAAAGCTAGACTCACTTTGCATAATTCTGTGCTTATCCCAACGTTATTATACGGAAGCGAGAGTTGGGTATGTCAGAAAGAGCATGAAAGTAGGATAAATGCGGTTGAAATGAGAGCACTACGGAAAATCTGTGGTGTAACGATCGCTGATCGCATTCGTAACAGTGAAATCCGAGAAAGAGTGGGATTGAAAGAAAGTGTTGGTATTAAAATGCGAAAGGGCATGCTCCGCTGGTTCGGTCATGTGGAAAGAATGACAGATGCAAGATTGACAAAGCAGATATACAATGCGAATGTGGATAGATGTAGGTACCCGGAGAGACCAAGGCTGACATTTCACGATAAGATCAATCGGATATTATCCGAGGGTGGGGACAAGAGCAGGGGCGGATTTCCCTATAGGCCGAGTAGGCCCGGGCCTAGGGCGGCAAAATTTAGGGGGTGGCATCTGACCGTCCTGAGTCCAGCTGAAGTAGAAGAGAAAGCAACAGCGTTAAAAAATATTTACTCTTCTGATCTTGAAGAAGGTTTCGTTGAAGAGTGTCAACATTTTCGCTGCCAGTGCTTTTCGAGCCAAAGCAAAACCGACACGCTGATGTTGCCGATGACATTATTAAAATGGCTTCATGATCAGGATCTCCACACCATTTATCCTAACGTTGTTATAGCTCTACGCATGTGTGTTTGTATCCCGATTACGAACTGTTCTGGTGAACGCATCTTTTCGTGTTTGCGGCGGGTGAAACATTATTTACGGTCGAAAATGAACGAGGACAGGTTGAACGCTCTGGCTATTCTTTGCATCGAATCACAGTTGCTACGGTCTTTAGATTGTGATAATTTAATCAACAAATTCGCTGCTAAGGAAGCCAGGCAAAAGACAATTTGTGAATAACGATTCATTGCTTCTCACAAATAGAAATGGTAAGAATCAGTATCTGAAATACTGATTGAGATAATTAAATGATTTACTGATTATCGTTATTTTTTTTATTTTTATTTAATTTCTATAGTTGATTTAATTTTGCATGCTTTACCACCACTACCACGTAAGGGACTTGGCGTGAAGATATGTATGTATGTATCAAAAATTCTGTAACAATGTTGTTTGTTATTATAATTAGAAAACATTTTTCTGAAATGGCTGATGGTACTTAAAACAATTTAAGTCAAATTTATATACAGCTTTTTTGTATGATGATTTCGCTATAGCACTAATCAAACAAAACCCTATCCACACGTGGTGAGGTGTGAAAATAATGTTTCTTGTATTGTATAATTAAGCTTTTAAATAGGTATTTACCGTAGTAACATCAGTTCCTAGCGAACTTTATATTTCTAGGGCTGGAGCAACAATAACTTAATAAGAGGAAAACGGTTATCAAAACTATTATTTTTAATTTCGTTTAACACATACTTGAAAAATTTTGGAGTACCTACTTACGGTTATTAAATTATGTAGGACATTAATTGTATTTTGGGAGTTTATCATTAATGTAATATAATTGGGAGTAAAGTGAATACTACGAATTTTTATAACCCTACAATGAACCTGATCTTACGTATAATTTTAAACCGAAAATGTTAGCACTCCCACGCGATTGCTACTTATTTAAATTGTGCATAAAATTATTACAAAATAGAATTAACCGATGTAGAAAATTTCAATTCTCGTATTACATTACATTACATACTATATTTTTTTATATCATAATGAAACAAATTTATTGAACAAATTATGTAATAATTTGTTCTATGTAAATTTTCCGTTTCAAAAAAAAACTAAATTTGCCTCGAAAACGTCTTACCTAACTTGTGAATGGCCCTATAAGTAATATAATGAGACAACCATTAAAGTAAACTGTAATAAAATGGCAAAAAATAGTATTGTTAAGACCTTCGATGTGTCGATACATCGATGTTTTCGAAGAGTTGTATTGGTACATCGATATTTAGTATCTATACATTGGTATTTCGATAGGTACATTGACGTATTTTTTACGGTGTTTGCGTCCCTACTCGAATGACAAAACAGCAATGTTACCAGGTGGTTATCATAAAATGAAGTGCTGCCACTTCTAAAATACAGTATTTTTAACAAAATTATGTAGGTACATTAAGTTTTGAAACAAAAATACTACTTGCTTTTTCAGTGTTCGAAAAGCATTAATTTTAAAATAGGTATTTAAAAGAAATTAAAAAAGAGCATACTTATTAGCACAGACATTTACTACACACATTACAATTTACAAGGGAGAGAAAAATATGTATAAAAATATTAAAACAAGGAACTTATTAATAATATAACATAAAAAAACGAATACCTAATAATTATAAGTAATATAACAATAAGCAACCTATTATTTGCAGCCATATTATACAATAATCGCAAATAAAGCCTGTAATGGTGTTCTTACACTATTAAAAGTTTAAACATTGACCATATATATTACTTTTAACTTACAAAAAACAAGCCCCTCAACAAATGTATATTACACAAACTGCACAAATAATCTTATAAACATACAACAGCTCTCGAAAACACCAAGTTTATTAGAAGTGACTTTACAATATATTTTTTTATGATATTGGAAGGCAAACAAGCAGACGGATTTCCTGATGGTAAGAAATTCACACCGCGGGCGGCTCGTGTCCGTGCAAAAGTGTATACAGTAAGCGATGCAAATAAAATACAGCAGAAAATACATTGAATAGATCTAAATACAGTAATGCCGTGGGCCTTGAACGAAACCTCGCGCGCCATCGAAAGAACCTTAAAGTTGAAAACGCTAATGGATCGCCTAAAAAATTAACAGTGTAAATAAAATTAAAATGTATAGTAACATTTTAGATTTTCTTGTTTCCAAAACAATAATCGTTAGACCCTTCATCATCTAAGTTTTGCTGTTCTACAATGAAAACATTGCCGAGATGGCAGATGGCAGTGATGGCAGTTTTGTAGGGCCAAGGCTTCTTAACAAATACCTAGCAGGATTTAAGTACTACAATGCTAACTGCATTTATTATTTTAAGTAAAAAAAAAGTATCGTATAAGCGATTATCGCCTCTGTGGTCTAGCGGTTCAGTTGTTGGACTTGACTGCATGAGGTCCCGGGTTCGAATCCCGGGTCGGGCAACAATAAGAAAATTGGGTTTTTCCAATTTTCTAGTAAAAAAATGTTGCTCGGGATTGGATTCGTGCCCGGTTGTTGATAGGCTTGCCACCTATCACATTGTGGGACTTAGTGTCTTCGGCTAGTCGTGGGTGCCCTGGTGGTGCCTGGGTGGTGCCTCTGCCCTACCTCTTCGGGGATATACTTGAAGATACTGTTATTATTTTACTATTTTTATTATTTTATTATTAATTTTCAAAGGCAAATCAGATGTTACTTACACAAATAAGTGTAAACTGTAACCCTAATTAACATTGTAGGGTTGAAGTTGGCATTAAAAATTCCGTATAAAAATTAGCTATCTATTAATAGAGATTAAAGTAAACTAAACAATGGAGTAAATTCACACTCTGATCAAAACATACTTAGTTCATGTTTATAGCTTAACTTCCATTTTTTCGGAAATAAGTTATAACATTCTTTAAAAAAAATCTTGGTTAACATAATTTAATGTACAGTTTGTAAAATAACGTTTTTGATTAATTTGTCCCCTTGGGACACTCAAAGACCTATAGTTAAACTTCATTTAACTATCGTAAAAAACATTTCTTGAGTTGCCAGACAAGAAGTTAAAATGCCCAGCTTCTTAGTTTTTTATTACACTGTTTTAGCTTTACATTGATAGTTATTTACAGCTTTAGCTACTTTTTCTGTATTTTATTTTTAAGACTGAAGGAACCCTCGAAAAGCGCCTACTCTTTTTAAACGTTAACTCCAAACCGGATGTATCGTGTTGCCATAACATACGGTACTCTTTCGTAAAGAAGGTTTTGTTCTTCTTAGGTAATAACCAAGTTAGTTAATGTATTTCCAAGTTATTATCAAATTATTACCTACTTGGTTACTTACGCAATTAGTATAAGGTACAATTCAGTAGAGGAATGGACCGGGATTGAATCCTCTACTCTTGTTATTCGTGCCTATTTAATTAGGTATACCTTGTACAAGAGATACCCTACTCGGATAATAATTGTAAAGTAAGTGTTTTTATTAATAATATGGCTAGCGTTTTAAAATCAGAACCAATTATTAAACAAAAATACCTTATTTATGTATTTGTGTTTATACAATTTACAGTAGATCGCGAGGAAATTAAGTAGGTCTACTGTAATTACCGTGCAACTGCAAACCACAAATTTAAAACACTTAACTCAATGCTGCCAATGGTAGATAGTCAATTATAATATGAAAAATCATAAAAAATAACATTTTCACGAACTTAGCAGGTATTATTAAATATAATGTTATTTCGTAACTTACCCAAAAATTAAAATTATCTGGTATATTATTATAATGTTTATGATAACATATCGATCTGTCTTTTTTCATTTTTACAGTAGAAAGAACAGAGTCACGTGTCGAAAGTGATTACCATCCCCCTCAGATATCTGAAACAGTAGTAATGTCGCAGGTGAGTTGCCGACCTTCGAGAAAATAATGTCCTCTTTTATACCTTCCTTAGTCGTATCAGCTTGGATATACCGGCGCTGATAATTGATTCCCCAAAGGTGTCGTCTAGTATGCTGTATGAGGGAGGTAACAAAATTTTAGGAATCGCACGGTGGAGGATCGTCACCCATAAAGTGTGTGGTATTTTTCACTCAGACGCTATGTCTGAAAGTTAAACTCAGTGGAGGGGATTAAACCAGTCAGTTTTTGGAAGATTCTCCTTGATATGTTGGGCGGAAAACAATAAGTGAACAAATATCCATACGCAATGCCAAAGGCTCAATCGGTAAGTACTCGGTTATCGACGATTAGAGATGTGGTAAGCTGAATGCCAGAAGGCAGGAGCTAGAATTGGAGAGCCTCTACTCAAAGATCAAAACAGTACATCCCATGTGATGGATTACTACTTAATTTGTAAAGAGTTAGGAAAAAAAGATAAGCACGCTGAGTTTTTTGCCCGGTCTTCTATAGACTAAAAACTACCACCGGCCAAACATTGGCTCACTATAGTTTTAGTTTTTAATATAGTTTAGTAGTTTTTAGTATTGTCACTTGTCACAAGTGTCTTCAATTTCGCACACAATTTCTACTTCTATTGAATTTAGGTATCTTGGAATTGCAGTTAAAAAGTCGGCTTGAAGTACTGTCTCGCCTTGCAAAACAAATCAAGTTTTTAAGAGCTATTTTAGCCTTCCAGACGACGAAACTGAGGATCACTACATATTGAAACTCAATTTATTGGTTGTTTAGTTATTGCTCAGATTGTTATGTATATCTAACAATATATTTGGGCATTTAACAATGATCTGAAACCAATACTAACTCTGGTAAATTACTTACGGTAAATTAAAATTTAGAACACGTACCTACAGATTTGTGTCTTCTTGGGGTTAAATTGTATTAGGGTTTACTGGCTCCCATACGAAATTTTTGGACGCGAGAGACACAAGTTTACTGCTATTTTCTAGAAAAATTTAATAAGTTGAATCTTAGGGTTTCCCCAGTACTAACGTCTGCACGGTGTTACTACTTTGCAACTCGTCATTGACTTGTAGAAGAAACTGTGTGGGAGAAAGAACACAAACTCGGGCATCACCATTATTGACAAGCTTGGACTTTGAGCAACCATCGACAGCGACCTTAATGCTCCTTTCTGCCAAAAAACAAGTTATCCAGTTTCATAATTTTTCAAGGCAGTTTCGACAAAAGGACCTTGTGCCATAACCGAATAAACTCCTTTCATATGTCCAAAGTCCATACTAACAGCTAACACCCATTCCTTATTTAGGTACTTATTTTATTGCGTATATAGATGTGACAAATAAACTAGAAGATAAGCAGATGAGCGATCGGGATGAAATATAAACTGTCGATAGCTTATCTGATGGTTCTCCCCTAAAAGCTCGCAGTTGAATATGTTTCTATAATTTCGGAGAACAAGGATATTACTGTTAAGGACCAGTATTCGGAATACCTTTCTTTGTAATCGGCTGCACTAAAACAGTCGCCGATGAGCTCGAAACAACGTCTAATGAGCATTATATGTATACTAATAATATTACTTAAGTACTAAAATGTTTCAACAAAATAAAATTCAATTAAAATTATTCAACACATGTGTTAAGAAGATGTTAGAAAAATATTTAAAAATAGTAACATATTACCACACTTTAGCGCACATACCATATTGTGCCAAGCAAACATTTTATACATTTTTTTCTGTAAAACTAAGTTAAATTAGGTAATTATATTTATTACAAGCTTAATTATTAATCACACATAATTTTAAATGCGATTAAGTTCAACCCCTAAACTATCACCGTCCTTAATCTTAGCAAGCCCGAAGTAGAAACGGCGAAACAAACTCCCCGTTAAGGGGCCATGTATGCTAAAATACGTCAGCAATATACTGTTTTTTTCATACAAAGCAATTATGGATCTTGGCGACAAAAATACACAAGATTAACATTAATATGCTTTATAAGACTAGTGTTTCGAAAACACGATTCATTTCACTTTGCTCCATAGAAAAAAATCAAAAAGTTAACCCTTTTTTGAAAGCAAAATCCATCTGTTCAATTATGTAAATATCGACACCAGATTTAACATAAACATAGATAAGTATAACTGTTTCAGTTTTTATATTTTTTTTAAAATTACTTTTATAGTGTCAAACATAGTGATTTGGCGCTTAAGACATTTACTTTAGAACGGGGGAGTGCGCTGATTGGCTCTTCTGGCTGACTAAGTATGGGGCCTTAACCAAAATATAATATTTAAGCTTATATATTAATGTTTAAAATTTTCTGCAAACAAGTAGTTTTTTTTGAGTGAAATACTTAGGCACAACTTCTAGTATAATTTATTCACCGTTTAATTTCGAATTCAAACAAGGAACCGTCCACTTATGATGACTTTTTTCGTTGATTCTGAGTCTGAGTTTCGCACAAGTTTTGGATGACGTGCTAATGCCACTCGCCCTTGTATTGGTTTTATTTGACATCTCTGAAATCAGCGTGTTTATAAGAAAAGAGTAACGCATGTGGAGGAAGTAAGACTGACACTCGAAATTCTCTAATATCTTATACGAAAATAAGTACCTAAATTTTATTTACGAGATAATAATTATCCCCAAACTAGATTAAATTTGGGGCTCATTGGAAAGAAGCGTGCACGTCGCGACCCCAGCCAGTCTATAAGACTGCAATTCTGGCCTGAAAAAGCACCGGCTTATGGCGTTTCTTGGAGGCGACGCGTACCGATCCGCCCTCGTCGGTGCGAAAAGAGGCAGATGCGGCGATGAGGGCCGCCACCCATCACGCCAAGCCGTACAGACGAATCGAGGAATGGAGAGTGCCAAATAGGCACGTGGAATGTAAGAGGTGGAATGAATTGATTGATGTAATGGATGAGAGATGACTGGATTTACTGTGTGTAACGGAGACTAAGCGAAAGGGTGGTGATACTTTTCATCTCCGCGGTGGCAAGTTGGCTCTGTTGTCAGGTGTATTGCAGAGCCAGCGCTGGGGTAGGTATCATCTCATCGTCTCGCTTAGCATCAGGCTTGAGAGAGTACGGTTTGGTTGGTCCGAGACTGCTCTGGGTCCGTATTCAGCTGGAAGTCACGCGAGTTTTTGTGGTAGCAGCCTATGCTTCGGTAAACTCGTCGTCGATTCATGACCTCGAAAAGTTTTAGGATTCTGTGAGGGATGTTCTGGATATGGTGGAAGGACATGAAAGAATGATTGTGTGTGGTGACTTGAATGGTTGGGTGGGGACGCGACGTGCCGTTTACGAGGCCGTCCTTGGACCCTATGGCGATAAGCGAGTGAATGATGCTGGTAAGCATATTGTAGATTTATGCGTGGAAAGAAATCTTCTTGTGTCTAACACAATGTTTTAGCATAAGGACATACATACGTATGCATGGAGAAGGAACGATCAAATGAGTATGATAGATTTGATTTTGGTTGATAGTCGCCTCTGGTAGTGTATAATGGACACGAGAGCCTTCAGAGGCCTAACTCTTAACACGGACCACTACTTGGTTATTAGCCGGTTATATTAATTCTTATATTCTTGCAAGCACGCATGACGTGTTAAAACGGTGGACCGAATTTTATGGAGATATGTATGAACATGTCCAAGATGCTGCCGCTGGATCCGAGTACTCAAATGACTAGGAAATAGTTGAGGCGTCTGACGGCATTATGATGGAAGAAGTTGAATGGGCGATTAGAAGTATGAAAAATGGTAAGGCTGCGGGCTGTTGGTCCGGGCCCCTTTGCAGAATAGACCATCTGCCTTCCTTGCCAGGCAGCTCGTAAAAGGCGAGCGTAGGCATACCGTCACTAACACCGTGACATCTGACTAGGTGGTAGAGTTTCGCAGCATCTCGCCCGGATTGGTACCATCGCCTTACCTATTCCTGTCGCCATAACGTCATGACGTGTTCCGGTTCGGAGGGTAAGGTAGCCGGTAAACTTACTTTTGCTCGAGGCCTGACATCCCGACCTGAGGTTGGCAACACACCATTACCACCTTTGGTGTTTCTAGGCGGCGTGAATTTCTTACCATCAGGAAATACGTCTGCTTGTTTGCCTTCCTATATTATAAAAAAAAAGATATGGTTACAGCTGAGATGATCAAAGTTGGTGGTCTTGCCGTCCGGGACTCTTTTTGGGTTCTTTGTAACAAATGTTGGAAGACATGATTGTTCAAGTTACAGGGCCATTAGTTTGATCAGTTTAGCATCAAAAGTGTATGGAAAAATAGTTGAAAGGAGGATGCAAGGGATGTCTGATGGAACATTGTGTGAGGCTCAAGGTGGTTTCAGGTCTGGAAGAGGATGTACGGATCAAGAGTTTTCGCTCCGCAACATTGTAGAGTCTATGCATTTAGATTGTAAAGCATGTGTGCGGGTGGACGGCAACATATCGCCTTGGTTCGATTTCAACATTGGCGTCAAGCAGGGCTGTGTGTTGTCGGCACGCTTGTTTATTTTGTATTTGGACAAATGTTTTCAAAAAGAGGGGAATGTGGGAATGCGTATAGGTGATCAAGTGGTGAATTCCCTGCTTTATGCAGATGATGCTGTACTTTTAGGCTCTACATCATCTGAGCTGCAGACACTGGTCACAGTCATGGAAGGTGATTGTAAAGAAAGGCGCTTACTTTTGAATGCGATGAAAACCAAAGTTATGGTGTTTAAAAGAGACGAAGCCAGATCGAATGTTAGAGTTTTAGTTGATGATGTAGTGTTGGAGCAAGTGAATAAAATTGTATATATTGGTTGCGCTTTTAGCATGGATGGAAGGTACACCGCGTATGTAGAGAGGAGAGTGTGTGCAGGGAATAGTGTGAATGGAGCGTTGGGTAAGCTATTTCAAAGCGAGGTTTTGAGTCAAAAAGCTAGACTCGCTTTGCATAATTCTGTGCTTATCCCAACGTTATTGTAAAGAATCGAGAGTTGGGTATGTCTAAAAAAGCATAAAAGTAGGATAGATGCGGTTGAAATGAAAGCGCTACGGAAAATCTGAGGCGTAACGCTCTTTGACCGCATTCGTAACAGTGAGGTCCGAGAAAGAGTGGGTTTGAAAGAAAGTGTTGGTGTTAAAATGTTAAAGGCCATGCTCCGCTAGTTCGGTCAAGTGGAAAGAATGACAGATGAAAGATTGACAAAGCAGATATGCAATGCGAAATTGGATGAAAGTAGATACCCGGAAGACCAAGGTTAACGGAATGTTAACCTTGGTCTTCCGATCAGATCAATTCATCAGATATTTTCCGAGGGTGGTGTCAAGAGTCTCCGAAACCGGCGTGTTTGTATGAAAAGGGTTATGAATGTAAAGGAAGCCAGACAGGTTTGTCAGGATCGTGAGATCTGGCATTCGATACTCTCTGCATACCCAGTACGGGACTTGGCGTGAAGATATATATGGATGTATATACCCCTAGACAAGTTACAAACATTGAATTTAACCTCAAAGTAAGCAAATTACAGCAATGATTATAACACACAGAAATACTTAAATGGATATCAGAATAAATTTGATAAACACCCAGGTCCCAGAACCGGAAATACAGACATCTAAACTTCATCACACAAATGTCTGCCTCATCGGGAATCGAACCCGAGCCTCGCGATTAGGGGGCGGAGTTAGGTGTGTATGTTTGCCCTTCTACTAACGAGGCAGTAAAAAAAAGATTTAGATGAGTACATTTTATTGTTGTCCAATCTTATTATCCTATTTCCTATTTTGTTACTCCCTCACGTTAAAACTACTGAACCGATTTTCATGAAATTTGGCACACACATAGAGGACCAAGTTACCCATATGATAGCTTTTTTTCCGAAAGAATGTTCCTTGTGGGATAATTAACCAGGTGAGCAACGCCGAGAGCAACAGCTAGTTTTTGCATAAAAAAGATTACGGATATTTTAAGCGGATGTAGCTCGCGCTGGCTGTGGTCTAGATTGTTTCGAAATATCGTGTCCGTGAGCGGTGTCTAAGTGTGCGTTGTTCGAGTGCATTTTGTATGTAGATTGCCTTCTGTAATTTGTCTTTATTTTTTGGTAGAGCTGAACGCGAGGTCAATAGCCGCTGGTCGCCCACCTGAACACGAACCAGCGTGCTAGATGCTCGCTTGTTGGTAAAACGACCCAAGTAATAATAAAACAACTAGATACTAGTGCCACTACTAGTTTTTGTGCATAAGCTAAAGATGACAACAAGATGATGAAAAAGGTGTAGTTGTCAAAACGCAGGTAGGTAGGTAGGTACATGGCGAATGAGATGAACTACTTTACTTTAAAATTGTAGTAGTTTTTATTTGGTTTCAGTGCTTGTTTGAGGAATATAGGCTAAACACCTTGTAACAATGGATAAATTTATTATCGAGCATGGGAATATTTTTGTAACAACAGTTAAGTTTGGCGAAGATACGCAAATTGCCTGTGAAACCCATCTCGATATTCAGAAACCTTATATTTCTGAGCTGCAGTGATAAACCCTATCGCAGTTTTAGAGTATTTGGAATACTAGGTATATTAAACGGGTTCCATAGTCGCTGCGACGATTCACAGAGTTAATAGGTACCCACCACCGTTTTACATATTCCTGCAGCTACATACCTTCGATTTCAATGCTTGCTAATTTCGCGTAATGGATTGCAGCTGATGGTTTTCTACAGCAACATTACCCAAGACAATATATCAGTGACAATATATTTCCATAAAACGGCATTCTGATATATCATCATCTATGAAACCATAAAATCTGTTTTCATAAAACATCTAATTTAATATAGGGCTAGTGTAGTAATGTGGGTAGATTAATCTCATGATTATAAGGTACAAAGAATATAAATACTCTTTAGCAAGAGATAAGGTATTTTAAACAAAACAATTCTTAAATTTGATTTTTAATTACATTTATATTTAGAATACATTAATATTTACAAAACAATAGGCTGTTAAATAACTTATGATTAATCAAACTATTTTATGATTTAGAATTCGTGAAGATTGTATTGACTCACGTTACATATTTATTTTAAACTCATTTACAGTTTTATGTTTATTTATTTGTTTGTGGCTCTTTGTTTGCAAATGATAGGCTGTACTTTATTTATTACAGATAAATTTTATCGTGTGGTACTGTACAAAGCTTATTTATATTATCAGGGTCGTAAAAATATATGTCAACAATTACTTGGTCCACGTTTATGAGTAGAGCAATCCTAAAAGCTTACCGCATCTTAAGCTTATTAGCATTAAGGTAGGTTCTAATCTGGGATATATACCGGGATGTATAAAAAGAAAATAATAATAATAACATGTAATTTTCTTCTACACTTTCTTATAATATAGGCCGTGTATAGTAGGAAGTTGCAGATAGCACCGTATTAATAGGTAAATAAAATAAATTTAGTATCTACCTAGCTGTTAAGTTAGATTGGTAGGAAATTCGGTGACATTATTTACTATTTCCCATAGAATCGGATTCTCATTTCATCGGACTGATAATAAGTAAGAACAGAAAATATTGCAGAGGTAATATTTATGAATCTTTGTCGAGTGATTTCAACATCTTCAATACTATGTAGTAGGTATCTTCACGCCCATATCCTCGAAGAGGTAGGCAGAGGTACAACCAAGGCACCCACGACTAGCCGAAGACACTAAGTCCCACAATGTGATAGGTGGCAAGCCTATCGCCAACCGGGCACATTTCCAATCCCGACCAACATTTTTTTATTAGAAAATTGGAAAAATCCAATTTTCTTTGTGTTGGCCGACCCGGGATTCGAACCCGGGACCTCATGCAGTCAAGTCCAACACCCGGACCGCTAGACCACTGAGGCGATATATAGTAGGTATTTCTAATTAAAGCGATTAAGCGACAAATACTTAAAAATTCATATTTATGAAACTTCAATTATGTCTGCTCTCTTCTTTTATATTCGTTCAATGAGGAATAATCATTATCATCACTTATATATTTTTATATGTATGAAGTTTATAATTTTTACAATTTTTCATGCCGGCACCTATTTACGGGTAGAAATGAAAATAATTACTATTTCTTGAATACATTTTTATACACACCACATATTTTGGGTTTATATTACAATACATATCAAGGCTAAAATGAACTTGCAAATCTTAAAGTAGTTACATATTAAAATTGTTTATTGTTTTCGTTACCTACGACTTTATTCTTATGGCAGTATATATTTAAAATAAATAATTGCTTATATCTAAATTATTCTATCGAGTTGTTAATAAAAATAAAATTAATTTACACATTTCTTAAAATTAATGACATAATAATCATTACATACTATGATATATAATATCATAGTTTAACATATTTTATTATTACATAATATGACAGAAAAACGAGGATGTCAGAAAATGACTTTGTATTTTAGTTAATATCTACTCCTGGAAAAAATAAGGTTTATTTATTTTTGGTGAATATTTTTTTAGTTTAAACTTTTATCAACCAATAAATTATATTTATTAATAGCATTCAACAATATTTAAAGACCAAAAGTAATTATATATTGGTGATATGTTTGGTTACCTTTAACGAAAAAAGTTGGAATATGCCTACAAAATTGAAATTGATTTCAGTAATAATTAAGATGATAATTAGTTGGCTCAAAAGCAATGTTCTTAAATTTTCTTTTGGTAATAATAAAATTCACATGCTGATTCATTATAGGTAGATATACAAACATAACTTTCAAATACCTAATTCGTATGTATATTTCGTACTTGAACAGGTACTCGTATTAATATCGTGTAGATTTCTTTAGTATTCTACGTGTTTGTGTATTTCTCGAATTTCAAACAGTAGACTAATTGTATTTGTTTTACTTACTACTGAACCACCACCATATATACCTATAAGGATGTTCTAACTTGCCGTCTGGAATCAAACGGTAGCCTATTTGACACGTTATTAATAGGAATTCCATGATTCAAAGATAACACTTTTGATACTATATTTAAATCTTCATGTGCTCTTCCGTTCAATCCATTTTGGTTTAGTAATTGTTTTAACTCTAGATCGGAGTTGAATGTGTTGGGCCTACTAATTGGGAAGAAACGATTTGTATTATAAACTGGTCCAAACGTGTTAAATCTATTAGGAAATTGGTTATTTGTGCCAAAATTTCCAACCCCAATTTCTTGTCGAAAGACACGATTGCCTTGTTTAGATCGTGATTGTTCATCCAATGGGTTTATTTGATTAAAATTGTTTACTAAATTAAAATTAGGGGCAGGTTTAGGTTGAAGGAAGCTATTAATTCCTAGTGGTAGATGATTCTCTTGTAACGGGAACTGGCCAGGTTGTTGGTTACGTAGGTTAATAAGGAAATCAACAGCTTCCCTATTTGGCAATTGCTGATCATTAGCTACAATATGCGTATGGTCAAAAGATACACTAGGCTGAATAGAAACTTGGGAATTAGGTGTAGGCACAATATTACTCTGTACTTGATTTTGTAAGACATTCTTTTGTAAACCCTGGGTTTGGATATTGTTGTTAGCAAAATTAAAATGATTAAATTGCCGCTTTTGTTGTTCTAAAAGTTGTAGCCTTTTAAACTGTTCTTGTTCATATAATATTTGTTGCTGTCTCTGAGCTTCTTTCTGTTGAAATATTATTTGCTGTTTTCTTAACAGTTCTTCTTGTTGTTTTTGTTGTAATTGCAAAAAGCGAAGTTGTTCTTCTAGTATTCGTTGCTTTTCTTCAAGTTCTTTTTGTAATTTTAGTTGTATAGCTACAAAGTCTATTGGGGCAGCTTGATTCTGAACAGGCAAACTGATAGTTGGTGCTTGTGACGGCACATTGTTGGAGGGGAAATTTGCAACTGCGGAAGATTTCACTTGTTGTTGAGTATTTATTTGTTGATAAATAGGTATTACTTTTTTGGGAACACCTTGTGCATCTTGGTGAACAGTAAAGGCTGCTACTAAAGGAGCTTGAAATACTTGAACATCTTTTTTATCTACTTCTTCTATATTTTCGCCGTCTTCGTTATGTGTTGGCTTCGGTGTAGTGGTTGTAGTTGTCGTTGTTGTTGTTGTTGTGGTTGTAGTAGATGTACGGAAAGGTCCTTTTTTATTTAAATTATTTTTTTCTGTGCTATCAACATTATTATTAGAAGTACTTGGAACGCTTCTTACTTGCTGCAAGTTAATGGTGCTTTCTTTTGTTTGATAAAGTTCCCTAAATGGATCCTGAGTTGGCAAAGAAGTTACGCGACTTTCAACATTTCCTGCTGTTGAGCTAAGTATTGATATGTTACTGTCTATAAGTACCGGAGCAGCATTTGAATTATTTTTAAAAGCTCCTTGCCCATCAACTAAGAACGAATGAATTTTGATATTTTCGTTATCAGATGGAGTTATTTCGTCAGTAGTTGCTTCAGAATTCGTGAAGTATGTTGTATCGTCAGTTGTTCCCAAATCAAATGGACCGTCGTTTTGTTCTAATTCACTCAAAGCCTTTAGCAGAGCTTTTCTTATGTAGGGATCGATACGAGCGGATGATTTAGTTTCAACATTATTTATTTTGTCGTTTAACTCATCGAGAGTCGTAGTTTCTTGTGCTATACTAACTGCAAATATGGCGCTTATTAACAGTGGTATTACCTGAAACAAAAAAAAAATAATCTTTTTACTTCTTTCAAGCTACGTGTATAAACTTATATTACATAACATGACATAGATATAATATGCATTTGTATTGAGTGGGTGACAAAAACGGAATGTTTGAAATCATCTAAGCATAGCAAACATGCCCAGGATGTGCAACATATATTATTTATATCAATTTAACTGTAAAGTTTTAGGGGTTTACAAAACTTTTTATTTTATTTTTATTTTTATGATATTGGAAGGCAAACAAGAAGACGGATTTACTGATAGTAATAAATTCACGCCGCCTAGAGACACCAAAGGTTCTCAAACTGAGACCGGGATGTTGGGCCTCGAGCATAAGTAAGTTTACTGGCTACCTTATCCTCCGAACTGGAATACGTCAACGACAAGCACTGACATTATGTACATACCTACTCAAAATACGCATGTACCTGAAATGTTTTATTTTTTTAACATAAAATCTTTGTCAACAAACACAAAAACAAATGTCGACAACAAATCATTTTCGTAATAAAAAGACAAGGAACTTAGAAACTGTAAGTATTTACAAAAAATATCTCTATGTTTGAAGTGAAACATTTAAGGAATGTTTAATTTTTTGTCAGTAAAAATTTGTTTAAAGTTCTAATAAATCATGTTGCTAAAATGCAGTTATATTTTGTGTGTCTGTTGGTTAACTAATTAAATGATTTTACAGACAATAACGAAACAAGCAATTTCATTTATATTCGATATTTTGGGCACCACACATTGTCAATACGAATTACGTTTGTAAAAACTGGCAATGCAATTAGTCGTGACTGGTGTAGGTGTACAGATACAACTTTATTCTAATAGTTCAAACAGAACGCGTATCTATGTAGAAAGTGATTTATTATTGTTTTTAAGATAAATTCTTATGAGAACAAAGTCATAATGTATCATCAGTCATCAATAGAAGTAATTTATTTCCGTCATTATTTAGATGAATCTGTAATCAATATTAAGCGTTTTAAATAAGGAACAGAACTCAATGAGCTATGTTGTTTCTGCAGAGTACTGATAATAAATAAATACACAAAAAAAATGTAAAAAATAAAGTTTCACGATCTTATGTTTTACGCACTCTTCGTGTTTGGTTGCCGAGATGCCAATTTGATATACCTTAAACGTAACTTATTCAATATAAAGAAAAAACATTGTCTCATCAGTTTTGGGATAAAACATTCTGCCACCGTGACAGACGCGTTCCGAACCTACTTACAATCTCAATGAGATATCGTACAATAATAAATATTTTTTACCGACTAAAAAAAGATTCCATACTTGACGATTATGAAATAAAATTGCTACTCTTCTTTTTACTCCAACTATTTGATAATTAGTAACAAAATGCGTTCCAGCCCGCCTAATTGCGCTTTGCAATGCGATGCGGTGCGATCCCCAACCCGAAACTCTCCGCTCCGTTAAAAGTGTGCGTTATCCTTTACTGCGCCTACTTACTTACAAGTTTGATTTGCTACTTAATTAACCACGTAGTTGTTCTACTAAAGTTTGTTTATTCAAAGATGGACCATATCTTTGATCTTTCTGTTGGTTTTTTTAAGTCCTTTCCCGGATTTCAAATTTGAGGCGCATAGAGATAATTTCAAGCGAAAAGATATGTAATGTTATACATGTTATCCTGTTTTATACTAATGGACACTGTTTTAACTTAAACCGTCATAAAGGAATTTTAACATTATTGCTGATAAATATACCTCATTATTCAGAATTACAAATTGCTCTATCTGTCAAATGATAGATAAACCGAGTGTTTAAAATTTTTTTGGTGTTATGTTAAGAACTTTCACGCCCATATCTCCAAAGTGGTAGGCAGAGGCATAACAAGCCTGTCGCCAAACCGGGCGCACATCCAATCCCGAGCAGTATTTTTGTTTTATTATGTATTAACATTTTAAAATTGCACCTGTCTTTAACCGGCATCTATAATGTGTTATGATTATATATCTTGATTTAATCAGAGAGAAATCCAGGCTAATATAGCTAATTACAAAACTCCAGGCTAATTTGTTCTTTAGCCAATTTATTTGTCTGATGTGAACATTTGGAGGTAATACTTTTACTGAAGTTGGCAAATTATGCAACTGCGCTCTATATGGACAGAAATGATTTACCTGTCCCACTCGAACAGGATATTGGCTTTTAGAAATACAAAATTTATTTAGCACTAAAGATTAATCGCGACTTCGCTCGTAAGTTTTTCAGACAAGGCCATGTTTCTCTATTCTTTAAGTAACAAAATTTTGAATAAATTATGCTTATGTTTATTTAAATTATGCGTACCGTAATTCAACATGTGTTTTTAAGTTTTGAGTTCGTTAGAGGCTTTAAAACGGTTTATATTCCTGCATAAGTTTAGGTTATCAATATAATGTAGATGTTATTGTAATATTTGTTAACTAAGTATATTTAAAAGAAAAAAGTCAAGCATCTTAGTTGATTCAGGTCAGACCATACACGAACTTCGTGTATGGCAAATTTAAGATAAAAACCTAATAAAGAAATATCCCTGAACAAGTTACAAAAATTTAATCTTACTCCAAAATAAGCAAATTTTATAATTGTGTTATGGGTGCTAGTTTACTATTTAAATTCATGGAATTACTATACCAGGATAAATATAGTAAACATTCAAACCCGGAAATGCAGACATCTAAATGTTTACCACACAAATGCTTACCCTCGTCGGGAATTAAACCCGAACCGAACCCGGTCTGTGGAATTAGGCATATACTCTAGCCCCTCAACCATCGGAGTAATCTTACAACTTAAATATTTTCTTACAACTCCTCTTACTGACTGACTAATTTGGCGTAATGTAGCGTTTTAATTGTGTATGTGTGTGTGCACATATTTGTATGTCTGTCCAAAAAAAGTATTGAAATGATATTACTTTCAGATGTCACGGTAGAGACTCTGATCTACGAAAGCGATCCATTACACAATCAAGTGTGTGTAAAAACAGTCTTTGTTCGAGACGAGCGATGTCACCGGAGCCGTTTACAAACATTTTTTAGAGGAAACGTAAATACTAACGGAAATGAAATATAACTCGAGTATTTTTGTTCAACGGGGTAATAGAGTTTTAGCGCTGTATAAACTGCAAAATCCGTTTCCGTTTCACTAACACATCACAATTTATTAGGTAGCTAATGAATCCGAGATGGTCCGAGATACACTTTAGGAACATCCGACAAGCAGTTTTTGAATTGAAATACACATAATAATAATATTTAAACATGCACAATCTAAATAATGCATCCCATACACATCATACGCCACTCAAAAACCTGAAGTCTATTGATATTGAGATATTGTTACGTTGCCAACTTGAATGTTAGATCTCTCTCCAAAATATTACAGGTAGACGACTATAACTGTAGATTTAGTATGGTAGTTGGTGAGTATGGTAAGTTGGTGGTATCAATCCAGGCCACCTGTGCTGGACTCTACCACCCAGTCTAAGCGCACTAGTTGTACAGCCTAGCAATATATTTTTTATCGCCTCTGTGGTCTAGCGGCTCAGCTGTTGGACTTGACTGCATGAGGTCCCGGGTTCGAATCCCGGGTCAGGCAACTAAAAGAAAATTGGGTTTTTCCAATTTTTGTAATTAAAAAAAAATGTTGCTCGGGATAGGATATGTGCCCGATTGGCGATAGGCTTGCCACCTATCACATTGTGCGACTTAGTATCTTCGGCTAGTCATGGGTGCACTGGTTGTGCCTCTGCCTACCTCTTCGGGGATATGGGCGTGAAGATACTTTATATTTTTTATGGCATGTGACCGCAAACACGGTACTGCTGATGGTAAGAGAAAATGGTCTTCATTCATCATAATCTATATATTAATACGTGAAGCAAAAACTTTAGACCCCTTTTCACTAAAATTGCGCTGACGGAGGAGTATGAAATTTGGCACACTTATAGTTTGTGTGTAGGAGAAGTGCAGAACGGTTATATTTTATAATGATAATGTTAAAACATTACACGTACTACCATGCATTTGACACACACAAACAAATATATTGATGATAACGATAAAAATTCACAGATGGCGCACAAACTATAATCATACAGTTTGGAAACAAAGTAGTTGGGCTTGAGAAATGAAGATAGCGTTCCAATTTTCATTGGATAAAATTTGGATATTAAAAATGGTCTAATTTTGACCAATGGGCGACCACTAGTTAAAATAGTTGCGTCTGTTTTGTGGCCGAGGTGGCAGCCCTAATGTGTTAGTCTACCGTCTACTCTACCAATCGGATCGGAATATGACACTGTCATTGTGGTGGCAGGAAAAGGTGAGGTGGTGGATCCTCATCCGAGTCAGTTGATCCACATCCATCCATTGTTACTGACCCATATGACTTATGCTAACCTCTTACGAGCTACCTGGCTAAACTCGGAAAATCATACTAATGTTATTATTGCGAAAGTTTGTATGTTTGTTTGTTATTTCTTCACGCACAAACTGCTGATTCGATTTTCATGAAATTTGGCACACACATAAAGGGTAACTTGGATTGACAACTAGGATAATTTTAATCAAAAAAAATGTTCCTGTGGGACCATTAACCACGCGGGCAACAGATAGTTGGATATAAATTATTCTAAAATAGGGTGATAGGTACTAATATTATTATGTACTCGTATTAAATATATGTTGTACGGTAAGTTATTTTTAAACTTCAGAATACTTAGAAGACAAAAATGCTTAACATTAATCCTCGTACCTGTCTCTCTACCTCCTGCTTATATTATAAATGTGAAAGTTTGTGAGAATGGATGCATGTTTGTTACTATTTTACGCATAAACTACTGAACGGATTTAAAAGAAACTTTACAGCATTTTTACAGCAGCTTTATACAGCAGAATTACATATAGGCTATAATTAAAAAAAAAACATGTAAATTGGTACCCCGCCAAGACTTCGAGTGGGTGTTAGTATTATTTATATAATATAAGAGTGTGATATGTTTATAAACTATATTCCAAAAACAAGGCCGCTGAGTTTCCTTCACCCAATATCCTCAAAGGGTGGCTGCAGTTCAATCCGGTGGTAGTTTTAGAATTATATAACGTGTCACAAGACTTTTGTACGGTGTACGTGAAATATATTAATTTACAAATATAAAAATGAATCCCCTGTTCAAATCACGCCTGAACTGACGGACCAATTTTAGTTATTCTTTTTTTGTTGTCTTAGTTATTATGAGAAGGTTCTTATAAAAAGGAAAACAGGAAAAATTGCATGTAATATATACAAACTGTTAGTAGCTATTAATGTCAAGTGATATGAAGTTCACCAGGTCTGCTAGTCTGTTCAAAAAAACAGCTCACTCTAAAAACTCAGGTACCAGTGACCGGATACCCTGTATAAGTTATCTATGTGAATGTCGGTTACCATGGGAAAGATTGTACTTAATTCAATCTCCGTGATCCAATTAGTACAATGCTATCAACTTTTTACTACACATAATCAATATAAATCTGTTCTAAAATGTCAGAATCTAGATCTCTACCTCGTAAGACACATTCTATTCATGTGTGTTTTTATGTGCTAGCTTGGGAAACTTTGTTTTTAATATGTTTCGTTAGATACGATCATTATATTCTAAGTAATCATTGGATAGTAAGTAATAGTTTCACAATTACTTAACTAATTTGGAGAACGTTGTTATTATTTGTGTATCTAGATG
>NJDC01004832.1:43042-62464 GCA_002245475.1 Calephelis virginiensis
GCCTGTTGATTTAATACAGTATTCCGAAAAAGCTGTAATAATAGGTATGAATTTAGTAGTGAAGATAATCCCAGTTTTAATTTTGAACATTCCCGGTGGAGACATTCCTGGTGAGCGCCGACCGGAGCGCGTGACACACGGGCGCGCGGACCTTGACCGGGCGCGCGAGAAACGCTGCCAACTGGGCGAGGCCACCCGCTTCACACTACATCGCGGTATCGGTTATGTTTTTGTTAGGTAGAGGAAACTAAAGAAAGTAAGTAGTACATCGATCTTATGATGATAAGAAATACACATAGGACCAACAGTATTCAGATTTCAGACCAATGTCCGATGTAACTACTGTAGTGGTGCCAAAGTTGACCCAGTCTTGAGCCCTTAACACGAGCCAACGGCGCCACAATGTGGTCAATTAGCTATTTTTCCTATGAAAATTGAGAAGTCTCAAAACAAATATATTGCTTATGATTCAATAAATTCTAGTCGATTAGAACACTTTCGGGATTATGCATTAGAAAAACTGCCAAATCTACCTTAACACGACGATCCACGTAAATTATTTAATTCGTTATTTAAATTAATTGACATCGAGCATAATAAAGAATTCATACATAGAAAAAATGTATAGAAAAACGGGCGTGTTTAAGCAAGTGGCCAACAACCGGTATATTAATAAGTAGAAAACGGTTATTTAATTTATATTATGAAAAATCATATAACCATAGCATTGAATTTATAAACTATTTTAAAGTATATTCAAAATTGTTTAAAAGAGTCTGCTAAGTCTATGTATTTGAATAACATTATTAAAAGATCCGATAACAAAATATTAAATAATATTATATAATTAATATTTAATATTATATTATATAATATTTAATATTAATTTAATATTATATAATTGATATTATATAATAATTAATATAGAATATTATAAATACGGAAACCGATAAATGTCAAATTATTAATGGCAAACTGTAACTGAAAGTATCAAAGCTTTCGAATTTACCTATGTCGATACGAAAGACGTAATTAAAGCTTTTAAACAACTACAAACTGGAAAACGTCAGACTTGTGGGGACATTCTGTTAAAACGATTGCGTCAATAATTTATGTAATTGCACCAGATTTAGCTACTATATTTAACTGCAAATCGAATGGTGTAATTCCTGATCTTATGAAACAAAGCAAGGTAGTACCTTTATTTAAATCGGGTAACACTTCTGACCCAACAAATTTTCGACCTATTTCAGTTTTGCCTACACTTAGTAAAATATTTGAAAAATTAATACTTAATCAGATGTTACATTACTTCAGTGTGAGCATATTGTTACATAATAAACAGTTTGGATTTACCAAAGGTTGCTCAAGCGTTAATGCAGGGGTGGAATTATTAAAAAACGTATTTGAAGCTTGGGAGAACTCGCATGATGCATTTGGTGTATTCTGTGATCTCTCTAAGGCTTTCGACTGTGTTCATCATGATACTTTGATCAGAAAATTACGCTATTACGAAATTAAGAACAAAGCTCTTGATGTCATGATCTCATACATGAACAATAGAGTACAGAGGGTTAAAATAAATGGTAAAACTTCTTTGGGTTCTGCGGTTACGATTGGCGTACCAAAGGGCTCTATTCTTGGTCCATTTCTGTTTCTTGTATATATAAATGACTTACCTTATTACATAAGGGATTCCCACGATATTGTTTTGTTTGCAGATAACACTTCACTTATATTTAAAGTAAAAAGGCAATTAGGTAAGTATGACGAAGTGAACAATGCGATATCCAAACATCCAAAGTTCACAGTTAACAATTATCTTTTAAATGGCAATAAGACAAAATGTATTAGATTTTCGATGCCCATTGTTAGGCTAGTAGATTCCAATGTACAACTAAATAGATTTAAACTGGATCTGGTTGAATCCACTGTCTTTTTAGGCATCACAATTGATAATAAATTACAATGGTGGGCACCATTGCACTCATATTGAAGAACTAGAGTAAAAATAACTATTCCGCCATCTTATATGTTCCGCCATATTGGATTTAGAATGACGTCACGTATTTTATCGTGCATTGTCATCCAAACTAAAGATGTATACAAAATGTGAGCCTAATCAGTTGAACTTATCTACTTCAATATTGAGTTCAAAATTTCCACCCGAACAAACATACATACTTTACAAGTTAAATAAGAGCTTTTAAAAATAGCGAATCGGTGCGCGTTTCACGGTTAAAGACCCCAGCTGTTGTTTGTATGTTCGTTTGCTCTTCCATGGAAATCCGATCACGTATCAAGATTACTTGAGAGTCATGTTCCTCTTCAATCAGATTACTTTGAATTTGACAAATTTTCATACAAACTTTTATTTTCTTAATTTTTTTCATTAATTTACCTTTAAAAGACCAATATTCAGAAATTTTGTTTTTTGCGAATGACATCGTCATTAGTATAACTGTCCGGCTAGTAGTCTGAGTTGTGTTTTTAAGTAACAGTAAGTATATTTATAATGTATATTTATAGTGATTAATAAGAACATAAGAACACACAATATTAAAGTAATTAAGGAAAGGTATTTGAGGAAGCCAATTGTTTATGAAACCTGTTAGTTTTGGGTCTGTTCGACTTGGCTGATGAAGAGGTTGTGTTATAGGATAGTATTTCAAACATTGTTTGTCAATTGATCTAAAATATTAAATTTTTTCAGGTACTGACTGTCAAGTCTTCTCTTTTGTATTTACAAGATTATTAAGAAAATCTACTTATTGGCTTTTTTTGATACATTTGATACTATAGCAAGCCCCACAAAAAAGGTTGTGGTCACAGCCTCCGAAACATTTAACTCGAACATGATCGATATATTCTTTCAAAAAAGATAATTATTATTTACAAATACCTGAATATTAGACGTGGACCTAAACTTTTCGAACATCTGGCTACAAGCAAATTAATAAACCTGCATATCAACGTCTTCAACAAACCGTGAAAATATGACGTTGAAGGTGTATTAGGGTAGTAGACGGACTGGGACTAGGGTGGATGACCGCCGTGCCCTTGTCTCATAGCATTATCAAGGCGGTTCAAGACAAACTCGACGAGACCAAACTAATTAGGAATTACTAATTCTACATGGTGTGTATTTTGTACAAAAGTATCCCGACGTCAATACCTCGTATTAACAAAGCAGTGTGGGAACAGTACGTGACGTGCCGGCGCACGGCGTACCGGCCCGTCACGTACGGTTTACGAGTGTCATTCTGTAAGTGAAATGTTTTGGAAACGGTAGCTTTATGGCCGTCATAAAGCGGTCTTGTAATTGCACTAGCTGCAATCCCGCGATCCGGGATTGTTTTTTACGGGATTCGTGTTCACGTCAACGTGAATAGAAGAAGACACGACACGACACACGGTCCCAGATTGTTTTCATGGGATTTGTGTAACATGGGCAAAGGTAGACGCGTCTTTCTCGAATTCAATTTAATAAAAAAACATATTTACCTTTTAACCTTGGTATATTTTCGTTGATATGTTCCACAATTTCTGCCTTTCTTTAGATGTTCGTTTGTAACAGTAATCTTGTGACACACTATATATTATTCTTGTGCATTGTACTCACTTTTGATGGCCATTTACTTTATAACATGAACTTATGTATTCTCTTTTTATTTAATCTAAATCACCATGGAAACTTCAAGTGATTTTTTTCTGTCCATCAAAAATTACATTAGATTTAAAGTTGTGCTAGCTTTTTGTATAAATAGACACCAGGCACAGTGTCAGAACATTGGAAAAAGTACGGTACACGTTAATATTGGTTTATTGAATTGGTAGCTTTGACTAGAAATTAAACAAGTTATGGCAATTGCCTGTTTTTTAGAAGTAAATGTAGGCTGTAGTAGCTAGAGATTGCTTTTTGTATTAGTACGAGGAGGAGTGGCGCGAAACAAGAGTAAGTACGATGTTGGCAAATGTAGTATCTTGAGTGATATTACCGTTTTAAGGAGCCCCTGTTTTCAGAAACTGGAAGAGCTATAGTTAAAACTTGGAAAGAAGATATATTCTGTGAACCACATTACGGTTTTTACACCAAAACATAGAAAAAGTGATAAATTGTGAGGGTTCTCCACACTTAGAAGTGAAACTCAAAAATGTTTTTTTCAACAAAACCCATATGTGTGGGATGTCTATGAATAGGTCTTCAGAAACAATATTGATGATTCTTATATACTGTTTTTCTAAACTGAATAGTTAATGCGAGAGACACTTCCAAAGTGGTAAAATATTTCCCTCTGGAACTACTAAACTAAAAGAATGATAAAACTAAGAATATTATATGAACATGTACATTACACGCACGTGGCTTGACAGATGAAAAATGATAGCTACTGCCTATGAACAGCTACACCAGGGACAGTTACGATTTCATGATTTAAGGAATAAGTTAGTTTTTTTCTTGGAGGTCTCCAAGTCGTAATATTTCAAAAATTTCATAATTATATAGTGCAAGGTAGGATATGTGTACGGAAACGCACAGTAATTAAAAGCACATTTTCAAGGTGGTGGGAATTAAATTTAGAGTTTTGAAGAACGCCCTTTTCGAACGCAGGTAATTGAGTCAGATGTCAGAAAGTGGGTATAAATCCATCTTTTTCGTGCTGTCCCTGTTATATATGCAGTATAAAGCATTATGTGAAACTCACGTCAACTCGTAAAATAAAAAGATAAAGTGGATTAGAAATAGATCTCTGACAATCCGGGTTGTCCAATGCTAGATGAAGAAACTGTGAGTCTCCTGTTACCAGCTCACTATACCTGAGCTGATACCTTCTAATCGAACACATTGAGTATGCCCACGAAATTAGGACTTAGACCAAAAAATGGACTGGGGACATTCATTTATGAAACGTAGAACACTAAGCAAGACGTCAAAGTCAACAGAGTCGAACGCATTACTAAAATTTGAAAGAACCAAGAGTGTGAGGCATTTATTACTAATAGCAAACTTTATATCATCGGTGACTTTGATCAAAGCAGAGACCGTACTGTGTCTCTGTATGAAAACCCGACTGATACTTAGCAGATCATTACTCTTCAAGTAAACTGACAGTTGTTTGATACGTTCTAAAACCTTAGATAGGGTTATTGGAGAGGGAACTTTGGGAAAAAGAATGGCATGGGTAATCTTTCATTCGAAAGGAAAGGCATTGCATATAAAAGAAAAGTCAAAACTATGTGTTAAAATAGGCAATAACTCTAGTAGGAATAAGGATATCATACGTAAACAAATATTATCATTGCCAGTCCCAGAAGAGGAAATACTATTTACGTGTTTAATTACTTCAGTTTCAGTGACTTCTTGAAAGACAAATGGAGAAATCGAAGGAATAGGTAAATTAGCTAAGTAAAGAAATATTTCAGATTTTAAGTGTGGATTAAAATTTACGTTAAGACTATTACAATCCACGGTAGACACGACGGAATTAGCAACTTTCCCAACGCCAAGCGTCTTCAGAAATTGCCAGACATACTTTTTAGGTATATTTACGGCGAACATTTTATCATAAGCGTGTGCAGAGATTTTGCAGGGATTAATATCGAACATAATTTATGTCATTAGGATGGTTAGAATAGCAGGATTAAGCTTTATTACGTTTTGCCTTAAGATATTTAAATTTGTTTGTGAGCCATGGAGCTAGTCTTTGCTTAATTTTAAGTGGAATAAATGTGTATTGTACAAATTTAATAAAAAAAGAGTTGAACTGACCTTAAAGTCTACAGAAGAATAATTGAATAGTAATGACCAGTCCAACTCCAGACAATCCGTCTTTAATTTCTCATTATCAATGTTGTTGAAATATCTACGTAACGAAATAATAGATTTAACTTTTACCGACAAATAAAAGAGATCATGATGTGAAAAACAAGAAGTTAATTGACCGTATGGAGTGTCCCCGAGACGGACCCACCTCCGCTTCGCCAGAGGCCCCGTCACGTGATCTTAGACCTAGATGACCCAATCACCGAGGCAAACGCCTCATACATCACTACACACACACATACAAACTCGCGACAATGCCGCCGCCGGTCTCACAGGAGACACCCCACCCAAAATTCAATCTCTGGCTGAGCACTGAGCAAAATAAATTATAAGCTTAGCTATAAATCGAGAAAAAAATAAGTGCATGTTAAAAAGCTACATGCTACAAGCTACATGACCGATAGAACACAATATGTTGATTATGCTAGTCGGGTGTTAAAGCCACACTTTAACAGGTCTGAGGTAGTTCAAGGAAGGAATGTGGATAGGTCCACTATAGTTCGTTCATCTTAACGATTAACGACATGCCAAAGGTAATTCAAAACGCAACATGCTTACTATTTTCTGATGACCTTAAAATATCACGACGCATAAAAAATACTTCGAAAAGTTGCAGTGTAATACAGATCGAGTTATCAAACGGAGCAAAGACAACTCACTGGAATTTAACACCCTCAAATGCGTTATTATTACTTTCTCGAAAGCTTGCTATCGAACTTTATTAGGCAATAATGTTGGTGATGTACGACTGACCATGGTAATGGAAGTCAAAGATTTTAAGTTTCGTGGGCATATAACTAACATTTGTAAAAAAGCATACAGGAAACGAGTTCATCGTGAATTTCAGGGGGTCACATTTCGTAATTTACAAATAAAACTGTCGATATTGGGCTGTAATGAATTGCTATCTCACCTAACAGAGCACATCAAGCATTTTACAATCTAGTTTGGTCTTCACTACCAGTGTACTATATTGGATTGGATATGTGATATTGGATGTCTCTTAAAACATCTACTCAAAAGTTTTAGTAATAGCTGCGGCTGCCAGACAAGTTTTTTTTTAAAACAAAGAATGTTTTTTATTCTAAATGTGCAAACTTTTGTTTTCTTGGGGTCAAATGGGACAGATTTAGACTGCCTCAATCAGAGAAATAAGCCAATAAATGTTCTACTTCAGAAACAAGTTTATTTTAGGTGTCAATGTTCTGTTTCCAAGAAATATTTTCTCGACCGGTGCATAAGGCATTGCTTGTACTTCATCTATATAGCAAAGAATGTTAAAAATGATCGACGTGTTACTGATATGCAGTGTAGAATATATCAAGCCGTATTGAAGGGCAACAGCATTAACAGGCTTGGAGTCTGAGCATGCGCCATCAATAATGGCTTTAAAGTTCCAATCATCCAAAAAGCTGATCAACCAATGATTACTATGACAGGAGCGCCATATAGCAAACACGGTAGACATACAGGCCATTTACAGACTCTTCCTTATAGGGGTTTAAAACTCTTCTTACTCTTATTGGCTTTGATAACATACAGTAGTACTATTCGTTCTCAACTGCAGCCTGTTAAGTAAACAAAAAGACCACCAAACAAGTCGACGATGACGAATAGTAACCGTAAAAAATATTAACATAAATTTAAGTTCAGTAACATATAATACTAAACGTAACCTAATACCTTAGGCTAGTAGTGGGTAATCTGGTTTTACCTCTGCCTACTTCTTCAGGTGTGTCGTTTTTTTTTTATTAAATCAGCATCCGCATCAGCATCAGCTAATATTAGTTTTATAAATCAGCATCAGCATTAGCTAATATTAAAAAAAAATCTGCATCAGCAACAACCTTGATTGGAACTACACGATCAACTTTCTATAGGCCACGATACGAAGTCTCAATTATTGCTGAATAAATTCCAAAAAGGTTTAGGGTTTTCAAATAAATTATACTGAATGCGATGCCTGTGCCCTTCGTATGCCAATTGTTGGTATATATACAAAATGGGTAATAGGTCTGCAAGGACCATAAGATATGGCATTCGATACTCTCTGCCTTTCCTGTTACGGATTTGGCGTGAAGATAATATGTATGTTTGTAATAGGTAGTACTAACATTCTAATAGTCGTCAGTTGTTTTAATAGATGTCAGAGTTTTAGTACACGTGTTTGAAAAATATAATTTTATTGGGCTATCAAGATAGCAGTTAGAGCGTTTTATTTTAATACATCATATGACAAACACTTCACCCCTTCGGGCCTACTACTACAATAGCGTACCCCAATATTACATTATTAAGCAAATAGTATGGACGCAAATAAATGTTAGGTTCAACATGAAAAAAACTTTCGTAATATACACGCCGGAACCAATATAATCGTCAAAAACAACACAACATATACGTACCATAATATACGAGCGCAGGTGGCGTTTTCAAAACTCTGCGCGGCAAATGGCTGAACTAATAAATACGCCGAGTTTCAACCCCGTGTTGTAACCGAACCGAACCGAACAACAAAAAGAAAATGTGGTATCTCAAATTTCCTAATAAAAAATAAGTTGCTCGGGATTGGATATGTGCCCGGTTGTTGGGACTTAGTGTCTTCGGCTAGTCGTGGGTGTTCTGATTGTGCCTCTGGCTACCTCTTCGGGGATATGTACGTGAAGATACTTCACTTTACTTTACTTTAATATTAGTGTTTTGCACTTCTCCTACATAAGCTATAACTGTGCCAAAATTCATACTCGTCCGTTGACGGGGAACTTTGAATGATAAATAGTATAAAATACATTAGAAATATATGTTTAAGTTTTAATAATTTCCTTACTAAGAATCATGTCTACGCGGGCTTAAGAGGTCTTTGTATCGGGGTCCTATTTTTGCTGAGTGGAAATGTGGAAGAGGTTACTTTTATTGACGGGGCCCGCGTTATTGTTTAATTTTATTGACGGTGTATTTATTCAATAGATATCGGAAAAAGGGAAACATTTGGAAAAACTAACAATGTTTTCATTTGTTATCGATTTCGCTATGAGTATTGTAATTTTTTTATGACAATGTTAAGAGTTGTAAGTATTTTGCCCCGTGTTGGTCCAGATTCCTTTGCAGAATAGACCATCTGCCTTCCCGCCAGGCAGCTCGTAAAAGGCGAGCATAGGCTTATCGTCACTAACGCCGTGACATCTGACTAGGTGGTAGAGTTTCGCAGCGGCTCACCCGGATTGGTACCACCGTCTTACCTATTCCTGCCGCCATAACGTCATGACGTGCTCAGGCGGCGTGAATTTCTTACCATCAGGAAATTCGTCTGCTTGTTTACCTTCCAATATCATAAAAAAATGATTTTACGAAAAACACCAGACAGGGACGGTGAATTGCCGCTTTTAATATGCATTGTAAGCCATAACGCGAATTTGAGTCCTATGTTAATGTGAGCTTACTGGCCCATGCACACTTCAAACAAGAACACGATAATGCTAAATACGGACTTTTGAATAGCAAGAATAAATAAAGTAATTAACTCTACCTAGTTTCAGTCGTGATACTTTGTAATGAGATTTAGCATCGTTTTTTTTAAATTGTGTTTAGTGAAACACACACCAAATTCAGACTGGAAGATGTGACAGCCTCCACTGAGCCACGAACCTGACAATAATGAGTTCCTTAACACAATGCTTTGTCCTTGTGTCTGTCCTAAGCGCCTTACAACACAATAGAATAGTGTACACAAAACATGTTTTGTTTTAAGTTGGTTAAGTAGCGGGCGTCCTTGTTGTTCTAAGTAGGGTTGACACTCGCAGTTTTGTTTAAACATTGAACGACTAACCTCTAATTTCATATCATATTTTTTTTTATTAGACCGATTAGGTGTTAAGCCTCGAGCAAGTAGTTTATCGGATACCTTAACCTCCGAACCGTAATACGCCAACGGCTGACATTATGGAGGCAGGAATAGATAAGACAGTGATTACCAAACCGGCTGGGTCGCTTCGAAACTCTACCAACCAGGTAGATGTTACGGTGTTGGTGACGGTAAGCCTATGCTTTTCTTTTACGAGACGCCTGGTAGGAAGGCAGGTGGTCTATTCTGCGAAAAAGCCCTGACCAATACCGGGAATAAATGTTTGGAATTCAGGTATATGACAGTCTTGAACAAAGACACGAAAGTAGTCCAAGGCTTTTTGATTAATTTATTATTTATATCAATAAATAATATATTACTAATATTATTTTAGGTTGAAGGAGAAAATATATCTGTGTGACAACCCTAGATATAAGTTTTAACAACGTTTCAAGTGGCAAGGGACAGGACAAAAGGGTATTTTCAATTGGACCTCTTTCTAAGCAGACCTATGAATCTGTGAAGCGTGGGGGGCTGGCCCTTTGTACTGCTTCTACTTTCGACTACACATGCAATGAGATAAGCCTTAGTTTCTGAAACAAGCAAATGTTCTTTGATTTTTATACATTAAGCAACGACCGCAACGTCCACCTTACAACAGTTTTTGGAGTATACTTCTTAAGAAACGATTTGAGTTATAAGGCCCGGTACGGAAATTTTATGAGGAGTAAAATGAAGTGTGACACGAAAAGTTGAGGCGTTACGTAGAAAGAGACAAACATATGTAAGTCGCACCGCTTCAGTCCTTCAGTATTTTTTTCTCCTTCAGGACTGACGATCTCGCCCGAATACAAGTCGAGTCGCCCCGCGCGGGTCGTCATTCGG
Source organism: Calephelis virginiensis (assembly GCA_002245475.1). Classification (NCBI taxonomy): domain Eukaryota; kingdom Metazoa; phylum Arthropoda; class Insecta; order Lepidoptera; family Riodinidae; genus Calephelis; species Calephelis virginiensis. The sequence continues at coordinate 53,593 of NJDC01004832.1, forward strand.
CTCCGCCACAGTCGAGTTACGTATGACATTGACGTTAGTCGAATAATTTAAAACGCAGATTATTTTGTAACATACTTTATGTAATACGCTTTGTTGAAGTAATATAAATAATCCGAATAATTACAGATATATGTTTGTTTCTCTTATCATTTTAGCAGATGCGTTCATTTACCCTTTTTTTCTATTCGATATTACGAGTATATATCATAATAATCGTTTGTAAGGAGTAAGCCCCAAATTGTGCGTCGTAGCTGACACACCCACACTTTTTTTGATACAGCACATTTTTGGATACTACGGATACACGAGTAACTTTTCAAAAAATTTTAAACAATTTTTATTCCGGTGAAAACTAACCACCATCAGTATTTTGTGAAATTTAGTCAATTATTACATGCTAAGTATTTTCGATATAATGTATCCTGTATTATGCGAGCTTCATGCTAAGGATTCACTGACATGTATATTGGCAACTCCTATACGCATTATTTTTTTTTCTTCATATGTAATATGAGATGTTAACGACCAACGTTAAGTTTTTATTTAATTACAATTTATGTACGACATTTTCTTCATCTACCTTCAGAATAGACAAAAAATAATTCCTACATTTCAGTCTTCGAATCACGCGTGAACGGAAGCACCAATTATTTTATATTATTTTTTTCGTTGTGTAAGTTTTTGGCAGGAAAAGCTTCATATGAAAAAAAAAATCTTAGTTACGATAGGGCAACGTCTGTCGGTACAATTAGATTAAAATAAACTAAACTCAAAAATTAAACATTTAACGGCCTAAGTAATTCAAGGTATTTTTGTTTTATTATCCGCAGCAACCGCAGCATCCAACCTGCCTGGAACCTCAGTCGGAAGACCATTCTCATTTGTTATTCAAAACGAAACACCAGAATGTAATTTTATTGATATTTAGAATTCCAAATAAAGTTGGCGCACCAAAATAAAGGCACACCTGATTCGTATAAGCAAAACGCGAGAGCGGAGGTAACGGGGCCGTTTGTATTCTCGCAGCGCGCCATATTTTATAACGGGACTCTTTATTTTACTTGGTATTTCTAGAAACTTCATTCGAGTAAAAATAAGCTATCTTCATGTTTGGAGTTTGTGTATGTAGCTGTGCATATCCTCGCATTTTTGTTATGTTATACCTACTTATACGATTCCGTACGCTTGTACATTACAAGCGTACGGAATCGTATAAGTAACTTACGAATATTAATGTTACGGGGGCTATTGTGTTTTATTTTCGATTATAAAAAAGCGAACAAGTAGGTGTCTCCCCTAATGGTACGGGGTACCTATAGCTGGGACTTTGGCCATGTGTGTACTTCTATGTGTTCACGTTGGGCCACGTGTGTCCATTCGTATACGTAACCAAATTCCTGATAATCTGAAATCACTACCAGTAGAAAGATTTCGATAGATTTTTGTTAGCTATTAGATGTTTGATTTGCTATTAGAGAAAACATATAGTTTAAAAGATTTTCTTGCTGACAAGCATAAATAAATAAAATATTTTTTAATAATTATAAATTTAATTTGAGTAAAGAAATCACGGATGCCGAGGAGTTTGTTTTGCCGTTTCTTCTCCTGACTGGCTAGGTTTGGAAACGGTGGTAATAAAGGTTGTATACCTTTATTACCACCGTTATAGGCCTGGTTGCCCGTGAGTTTGTTTTGCCGTTTCTTCTCTCTGTTATGAACAAGACACTGTATTAATTATTTGTATTGGGAGAAGAGGTAATAATAATTAATAAAATAATTAAAAAATACTTTGACTATTTATCACTTTTAAGGGTGGAAAAGATTTATCTTTTTGCATTGCCCTATTGTAAAAACTTGCCACAGGCCGAAAATAATCTGAGATATAAGTTTAATTTGAAATTACATACAATGTCAATGTATGACACAAATAATGTTAAAATGAACCTATCAGCATATAAAAAAAATAAAGATATTTGTAATTTAAACTTGGTACACCAAAATATTCAAGGACTGATTGGCAAAGATTTAGAATTGGAGTTATATATGAACTATAATAATGTTGATATTTTGTGTATTACTGAACATTGGCTTAAGAGCCATCAGCTCATGTTCAACTTCAATGGTCACCAGGTTGCTAGCTCGTTCAGCAGATCAACGATGATATATGGTGGCTCATTGATTATAGTTAGTAAAAATATTAAACTTAAAGAACGTAAAGACATTGTAAGCCTTTCTGTTGAAAGAGTTATTGAGTTTGCTTGTATTGAATTTGAGCAATTTATTGTGTTAAGTGTATACAAGCTCCCTTGCGCATCTTATGATGATTTTGAAAGCAAAATGGAAGAGATATTATTTAAAACTTCTAATTCAAAGTCAAATATTATTATCTGTGGTGACTCTAATATAAACATTTTAGAACCATCAACACTTTCTTTAAATTTTTAAAATTTTACTCGTCAAACTACCGAGAGCTCTGCAAAAAGCTCAAAGAAAAAACATTGTTTTTGTTTCTATCAGTGCTAGCCGACTAAAAAGATTTGATACTGCCTTATTGGAAAAATTATCAATGATGCCGTATTGTGATATCTTAATGAATTATGCAATTCATTGTTTAATTCAAACTGTTCATCATCAGACATTCACACCTAAGAAAATGTTAATCAATACTAATCGAAGAGCTTTTAGTAAATGGGCAACATTGGGAATTTATAAAAGTAGAAAAAGATTATTTGAGTTGTATAATGAAAGAACATATAACCACACCATTGTATTTAAAGAATATGTAAAAAAAATTCAAAATTTTCAAAAAGGCTTGTACCACTGCCAAATCCTTGTATCTGAAAAGTACTAATAAATAATCTTCAAATAAAATAAAAACTACATGGAACATTATCAATTGTGATACCGGGAAAACCAGAATGTTTAATAATGACTACAGTTTCAAGATTGACAATGTGGACATAAAAGTTGAATTGGACGTTGCAATGCAGTTTGAACATTTTTTCACCAATGTTGCAGCAGAAACTACTAGAGCTCTTAACTCTTCACCAATCATTGCAGAATCATTATTGAAGCAACATGTAAGAGAGTGTAACAATAATTTTGAATTTTCGTTTGTTGATAAAAATGACGTAATAAAAGTCTTTAAATAATTAAAAATGACAAATAATTTAGATTTATGGGGTCATTCTCTAAAAATGGTTGCTTCAGTAATAAATGTAGTTGCTCCTTACCTAGCGATAATATTCAATTGTTGTGTTTCAAATGACGTTTTTCCTGACCTAATGAAAATTAGTAAGGTTATACCTCTATTTAAATCTGGAAGTATTGAGGCCGGGATGTTAGGCCCCAAACAAAAGTAAGTTGACCGGCTACCTTACCCTCCAAACCGGAACACGTCATGACGTTATAGGAATAGGTAAGGCGATGGTACCAATCAGGGCGAGTCGCTGCGAAACTCAACCACCTAGTCAAATGTCACGGTGTTAGTGATGGTAAGCCTATGCTCGCCTTTTACGAGCTGCTTGGCAAGAAGGCACCGGACGGCAACGTTTTTCATCCTCTTTTATAAATGTGGCTTTCAATCGTTTTTTACGACTTATTTAGCTAAAGTCAGGTACGGGACCACCAAAAAGCAAGGATTTTACTTTATCTGAAGATATTGAGCTATCTAAAAATAAACACTCACAATATTTATGCCAGCACCAAAGTTTACAAAAGACAGACCCTAAATCCATATGTGTGATATGGGTTTAGGGTTAACATAATTTTTTTCTATAATTTAATTTTGTTAAACTTCAAAATATTGCGGTTACATGATAGTAGTAAACATTTATATTTCAGAGGTTTAGGAAAATCACTTGGAAGGATATCATACAGGGATGAAGGGAATTTTGAGCAATTAAATAAAATGTAATCAACTGTGCCTTCCTCCTGTCTACACTCGCAGATAGGACAATTTCGAACACGTATTTTATGAACAACACTGGGATACAAACGTGACCAAGCCTTCATCTACTGACAACAGATGTTGAAGTTTTATTCATGGATCGAATCTGATAAAACCATGGTTTTTCCTAAATGCAAGGCTGAATGGTTGCATAATGATTCTCTTTTATTAGGCTAGACTGGGCCCAGTTTGTACTCCAGTCCAGAAGAATATCATGTCGGGCTGTCGAAAAAAGGTCAAGGGTACACAGAATTGGTCTAGATAGCCAATGTTCACAGATTATTTAGCCAGCTCATCTACAACCTCATTATCTGTAATTCCTGTATGACTAGGTATCCAAGCTAACACTACCTGAATATGATTAGTAGAGCATTTGTACAAAATGTCTTTGATTTGAAAAATGATACTTACTTTAGATCTAGAATAAAAATTATTATTTGAAATAGCTTGTAAACAACTAAGTGAGTCAGAAAATATTATTGATTTATAATGTTATTATTGTTATTAAGCTTGTGAGATTCAATGTACTTAATAGCTTCAAGTATAGCTTGCCTTTCCACTGTATAAACAGAGGGCATTTGTAGGATAAAGGAACACGAAATTTAGGTATCCAGACATCCAGACAGCTGCTCCAATCATGTCAGTAGGGTTTTTTTAGAGGCGTCAGTGGAAACCAGAAGCCAATCTGGGTTCTTATTATTAACAAACTCGTTAAATAAGCTGTTTGCATTTATAGATTCCTTATGAATGCCAATATTTTAGTGTATGTTTCGTATAGGTATTTGACTAACTTAGTGCGTACGGGTGAGCGCCAAACACCAAACCCCCGCAAAGGATCAGAGTAAGTTGATGCCTCTCTCACATTTATCAATAGAGTAGTTCAAATTATGTAAACCAGACATTTTTTCGTCAAATATCATGACCAGAAATTTTGCTTTGGTTTGGACCTCAACAAGTTGATTGTCTATTAGAATGCTAATTGGAGGTATAGATCTTTTTAAAGAAAAAACGACAACTTTACTTTTAACAGGAGATATATTATGTTATCCATGAGAGTTTAGCCAGTCCTGAAGATAATTTATAGCGGCATTAAGTTTGACGGAGACATTGACTAGAGATTTGTCGAAAGCATATAGACATATGTCATCAACATATTGCAGAATATAACAGAAACTGGTAACAGCTGTATCTAAATTATGAGAGTATACATTGTATAAGAGAGGACTGAGTATACATTGTATAGTAAACTATACAGTTGTTTGAGTTGAGATGCAATGTTGGGCGGTAAAAAATGGTCTCTTTGCTTGGAGATGTAATCAATAACTGAAGACAGAAATAATTCAACGATATTGAAATCCAAGGTAGGAAGGGAAACATTATCATTAGCAAGAGCGCAACCATTGGGAGAAGTATGCATAAAACCATTACCAGTAATGGCTTGATGTGCTGCTCTGTCGTATCCTTTTGAAGGAGGAGCAGGTTGTCTTCGTGGGAGAAAGACAGTTTTTTTTAACGAAGTAGTAGGTGGAGTGGGATATTGATGGTTATTGGCAGATTGAACAGACAAAGGAGTAGTGAAGTAAGGCTGGGGTTGAGAAAATATGATGTTGGAGGTTTCAGCATAGGATCTCCAAATAATTGGGAATCTAGATGCGGCTTCTATATACGAAATATTCTCTTATGACACTGTTAGTTTGATTGCCCTCTGCCTAGAGTGCTCAGGGCATGGCTTGTTAAAGACAAAATGACGGTCTGAACAATAAAAGCACGAAGCTTCAGTTTCTTGAACAAATATCACCGGAAAGGGGGTTGGGAGCAACGGTAGCAACGAGGTTTTGACATGCATTTAGTTTGGATATGGCCAAATCTGCAACATTTATTGCACTGGATGGTGGGGAAATTATAGGGCTCAACAGGAAGGGCGGTGTAGAATAAGAAAATTCTTGAGGGAAGAGATTGCCCACTAAATGCCAAAACAACAACCTTTGTAGGGAACCGATGGACGGGACGACACCATCGATTGTTGTTTTCCTATTAAATCGTCTAGATTTCAATATGTTCCCGCAAGGGGAAGGAAGTTGCACTGATGTCACAAATTCTTCCATCGATAGATCTGTAGGAACATCACTAAGTACACCCATACGAATTAAGTGAAATAAGGGTATGGATACAGAGTAACCAGCATCAGCTGCTGCATAGAGTTGATTCAGTCAAAAAGTTATTAACACCTTCAGGAGAAGTAGGCTCTACCGACATCCTATTTCTTTCGATTTGTTTTACATCGTCGTGTAAAATATTTTTAATTTTATTTGAGTACGAGAATTGACCAAACTTTACCGGATTAATAGCTGTGCCAGATCAGGGATCAGCTTTGGTTTTAAAAACATGTACTATAAAAGGTCCCTTATCCTCTTTTGAGTATTTTAATTTATCCTCAAGACAGGGATACGTATAAACGGTCTGTATTGAAACACTTGGAGAGGACTTTTTCGTATATGATGAGTGATCAAGATAATCGCCACGATGCTTAAAATCAGACTCTGATATAATTGAGTCAGTGGTGTCCATGGATTCAATGGAATTCTGTTGTTCTTATATAGGACATTGTGAAGGAGGATCCGGGAGTTTAGGTGGAATTTTAGGCATATTAATGATACTTAAAACACTTATCGTTAACCATAAAATAGCACAACACAGATTTAGGGAACTCAATAAAACAAAAAAAAACAATGAAAAGCACGAAAAATTGAAATTAGAATCAAAACAAGTGTGTGACAATCCGTCAACCCGCAATCGACCCGACGGCAACTTTGCAAAAATGGCTGCAAATTACGATTTTCGAAGAGAAATTGATTGTCAATTTTTGTCAGTTTGACATTGCAATAACATTTCGATTACCTCTGTGGTCTGGCGGTCCGACTTCGGACTTGACTTCTTGAGGTCCCGGGTTCGATCCCGGGTCGGGTAAAAAAAATATAGAAAATATGGTTTTTGTTTAAATTTTCTTATAAAATGACTTTGCTCGGGGTTGGACATGTGCCCGGTTGGCTATAGGCCACCTATCACATCGTGAGTCATAGTGACTTCGGCTAGATGTGGGCTTGGATCAACACATAGGATAGCTTTTCCCGAAAAATGTTCCTGTGGGACCATTAACCACGCGTGCAATGCTAACACAGCTAGTAATAGATTAACACTTAAACTAGGCTTGGGGTTGGAATAAGCCCTCTCTGGACAGTTACACTGAGGCTATACAAGGTATTAGCTATTCAGAGTTAATTAGTAGAAAGTTAGCTTATTCTTAGTATAAACTAATACTTAGCATAATATTTTATAACGTGTTTATTTGTAAGGTCAATAGTATTTAAACATTTACTCTGACCGGATTAGTATTTTACTTGTTCTTAAGATTTTAGCCGAAGACACTAAGTCCCACAATATGATAGGTGGCAAGACTATCGTCAACCGGGCACATTTCCAATCCCGAGCAACTTTTTTTTTATTAGAAAATTAGAAAAAAATCTATTTTCTTTTTCGGAATCGAACCCGGGATCTTATGCAGTCGAGTCCAACAACTAAACCGCTAGACCACAGAGGTGATTCGATTTTAGTAAACGCAAACTTATGTAAATTAGATTTATAAGAAAAAAGACAAACCAGCTGAGTTTCTTTCGTTGGATCTTTTCAGTGAGTGGCCGCGTTCCGATCCGTTGGTAGTTTTTAGAATTATATAGACGCGTTACAAGAATCTTTGTAGGTATAGATCTACGTAATTAAAGCTATTTTTAAATTTTAATTTGCATAACTAACTAATTAAAACAATAGAAATAATGAAATAACTATTCGTACAACAGTAGAACGTATTTGACGTAAAAGAGTCCGTAATTGTTCCCATTAGAACAGATAAAGTAAATACCGTATAATGAAATGCATCGAAATGAGAGTTGTTTGGGCGCAGCCGTCGCCGAAACGAGTTCTCGTGTAATTGGCGACGTAAAACAAAATGGAGAACTAACTGCTCTCATTCGAGACGGCATCGCGGTGAATAATAATGGTCTTTTAATCCTAGATCTGGTGGTCCTCGTTACATGGTCTCATTTAAAGACTGGAAAATGCTGATTATGGAATTAACGTCTGGATTTACTAACATTCGGGATTAGCATGCTTTGACGGTACGTTATCTGAACATATAAAAAAACAATAGGCCTAGCGACTAAAATTGGGCTGTTAGAATATATTTTAAACAGTTGTAAAATTCATGACTGTAATGTGATTGACATTGAAACTGTAGGTACTTACTAAGAAAGATTATAAAGTACTTTTTATCCCATTTACTGAAGAGGCTCCGTTGGAACAGGGTAAAAAGGCGAAATTAAAACTTCCTATTACTCATAAACGCAGCTTAATTTTATATTCTGTTGTTTTGATATTTTTTTATATTGATTAGATGTAAATAGGTATAAGTTTTGCAGTTTAGAAATTACATACACAAAACTCTCAGTATAAATAGTGCAACTTGTTTATATATAATATAAATATATAAATGGTGTAAAAAAAACCCAGAGTGTGACTATTAAAACTTATCACTCTTGTGGGGTGGGCAGAATATCGTAAGTGTCCGGATTCCGAGAGACCTGCCTAGTACATTTTAAGATCGCTTTTGGACTTCGTTCTAACCGTTCGTCGATAGGTTAGCGCACACGCCCAACTCCACTGACCAACCGCGAGGCTCGAGTTCGTTCTCGACGGGACAAATATTTGTTTGATAAACATTTAGGTCTTGGTGGTCTGTGTGTATGTCTATGTTGGTGGTTGAGTGGGTCTGGGTGTTTATTAAATTTATTCAGATTAATATTAAGGTATATATTAGTATCGTTGACTAACACCCATAACACAAGGAAATAATTTGCTTACTTTGGGGTT
>NJDC01004832.1:63350-81549 GCA_002245475.1 Calephelis virginiensis
AAGGGACATTAATTTATATATAATTTTATTAAAAAATATGGCATGACAGTTTGCATAAACAATCAAGTTTACATTTGGTTTATAAAAAGAAAAGAAGCACAACTTTGATTTTTCCCATACAAAATTTTATTTGCCTCCAGGCGGAACGAATGTTACACGGATGACTAATTCTATAATATAAACTAATATTAATTCTTCCTTTTTAGGGTTCCGTAGCTAAAAGCCAAAAAACGAAACCGCTAAAGATTCGTCATGTCTGTTTGTCTGTCCCTGTATGTTACAGCATTTGTTTTTCAAAACTATAAGAGGTATGCTATTAAAACTTGGCGAGTAGATATATTTAGCAAACCGCATTAAATTTTGAGACCGCATTATTTTGATTAGAGATGAAAATAACTAGTACAAGCAAGGTATAACGCTTGCAGGTCTATAGTTTATTGTGTGAGTGTCCAGTTTCGTGGGTTAAGGCCCCGTACTTAGTCAGCCAGAAGAGCCAATCAGCGCACTCCCCCGTTCTATGATTACTATGAAATATTGCGCTCTAAAGTAAACGTCTTAAGCGCCAAATCACTATTTTTGACATTATAAAAGTAATTTGAAAAAAAATATAAAAACTGAAACAGTTATGTTTTAGGTATAATACTTATCTATGTTTATGTTAAATCTAGCGTGGATATTTTCATAATTGAAGTAGACAGATGGGTTTCGCTTTCAAAAAAGGGTTAACTTTTTAATTTTATTCTATCGAGCAAAGTGAAATGAATCGTGTTTTGGAAACACTAGTCTTATAAAGCATATTAATGTTAATCTTGTGTATTTTTGTCGCCAAGATCCATAATTGCTTTGTATGAAAAAAAAACAGTATATTGCTGACGTATTTTAGCATACATGGCCCCTTAATGTTATGTTTGAGTCGGACCATTACACTGGTCTGTCGTGTGTAATGTCAATGTGAAATGTAGTCATAGTTACAGTCAATTGAATTTGGCCTGATTTTATAGCTTCGTTGAACATAACTATATCTATAATATTATGTTAGAAGTAAAGGTACATATATCTGGAACTGTTTCTACTTTTGTCGCAGTATAATATATAAGAATAAAAAAGTATTTTAACTACATTACATAAATACAAAGCAAACCGAGACAGTCAACCTTGCAGAGTTTATGAAAACAATTCATAAAATTCACTTATTTAAAATAATTAATATTTTCGGGGTCACCCCAACAGAGGGTGGCAGTCAAAGGGTTTAATTTAATTGTCTCGTTAAAATTCCAAGCACGAACCGTGATTACAGTGCCAGTGGACAGCTGGCAAACTCTGTAAATGACGAGATTCTTAGCTCACCGAAAAAGTTAATAACCTTTAAACATTTCACGTTTGTACGAAGTGTCTGTAAAGTGATAATTTTGACAAAAAGAGTATTTTTCATTTTAAACGAATTTCCTTTTCATTTTCACTGAAATAATGTTCCTAACTAACATCATCACAGCTTTTTCTCTTACAAGACTGACAAAGAATGCAATTGACTTCGCTTCTATGGTCTAGCGGTCCAGGGTGTTGGACTTGACTGCATGAGGTCCTGGTTTCGATTTCCGAGTCGGGGAACATAAAGAAAATTTGTTTTTTCAATTATTTTTTTAAATAAGACGTATTGCACTCCGGGAGTGCCGGCAGAAGTAAAAACTTGAATATTAATGTTGTGCATTTTTGATAGTTTGGAATGGTTAGGGAATAATTTTGCACGAATCGCTTTAATAAGCAGTATGAAAGTACTATCATTTAAGCACAAATATTGTTTTCATATCAATAACCTGCGTTTGGTATGACAAAAACTCGCTAAAGTAAGACCACGTGACGGCTAGGAGCGTCGTCCTATTATCTGTACACCGAACATTGCTCGTCTACACATAAAGCTTATTTTCAAGATGAAACAAATAGAGCAATGTCTGTTGATATTATACGTATCTACTATCTGTGAGCTTGTAATGGTATATTTGGTATATTGCGGCGTATTATCAATTGTGCATCCTCTTCTCTTCGGAAATATCTAAGTAATACAATGAATATACGTTTCATTTTAGATCTCGCACCGTCGTATTCGCGCATGCGCAGTGCGCCTTCTTACGATCTGACGACCTGACGCAACTTTAGAAGTTTTTACCCATTCCAAAAAAAGTGCGCAAGAAGTTTTCACTTCAAAAAGACGTTGCTCGGGATTGGATATCACATTGTGGAACTTAGTGTCTTGGGCTAGTCGTAGGTGCTCTTGTTGTACCTCTGCCTAGCTCTTCGATAATATGGGCGTGAAGATACTACAATTTTCTTTGATCCTCTGAACCTCAGCTGTTTTGATGATTCTATTTGCGTTACGTAGCAGTATCAAGATAATAAAATAATAGAAGGGGAGCTTAGGATACTAAACGCGTAGTCAATCTAGCTTTAAGGAATTTGTCGATTGTAATATATGTATATTATAGTGGATAATAAAAAAGGTCATGTCACTTTCAGAGGTGAGAGGAGCGTCAAAAACCAAAAAGAACAATTATAGTCCATTGGTCACAGGCAAGTGCATCTCAGTCAGTGGAAACTTTAGCGGCGTTTTCATGGCTAGAAGACGTTAAACTCGAATCGGGACACGTGACCTTTTTTATGTGAGAGGTCAGCTAACAAGCACAGGGCTCTCCTGGTGGTACCTAAGAGATAACCGTGGCCTATAGACACCATAGATGTTAGGACTATTGTGCCAATATATTTCACATAAAAAACTCAACTGTCAAAATAGTTAAAGAACCTAGATGCAAACAACATTTATCTACAATATTTAAGAAGTAGTTTTGTCTGACATTGTAAATTTTGGGTCAAAATAAACAAATACTTACTATGTTATGTTTAATGTTTAAATACCTTTTAAGAAAGGTAAATTGGAGAATGAATGGGATACAATTTATGTAACTAATCAGCAAATATTTAACATTAAAGCTTTTTGTTAAATTTTACCTACGGATATGCGTATGTCTAGTGGTTATAAAGTACCTTTGGTATTGCGCTGGTAGATAATATAAGGACAAACTGTATTTTGTACGTTGTTTCCGTTTTTAATCTTTGTGACAGATTAGCATATTTGGTAATTTTTTTAGTGTGAGTGTTTATAAAATTGTGTATGTTGTAGACTGCTATAGACATATATATTGTATATGTACTGTTTTATGTTCCTTGTTGAGCGCGGTAGTGTCTGGTCTAACAGTGGACGGTTTTATTTGTAATCATCGTCCTATCCTAAAAAAATTATGATTGTCAGTATTATCTAAGGATTAAATTATTAGACAATGAAAATTATTATTTTTTAGGCCTTAAAAGTATAATATGTAAACATTTGTTTACTTATCCAAATTCCATTTACCTTTTACGTACGAAAGCGTTTAGATATGGTTAAGACTAAAATAACGTTTAAATCTATATACAATTTATTTATTCATTTCAAATTCTCCTCACACAATGCGCAATATTAAGTTTTTACAAATGCTAGGGCTGCGGAACAGTCCGAGCAAGGTGCAGTTTTATCACTGCTGAAAGAAGAAGCTCGAGTGCTGCGAAGCAGCCCCAGCAACGTACAGCTTTACCACTGCTGACAGAAGAAGCTCAAGTGCGGCGGAGCAACCAGAACATCGTGCAGCTTTATCACTGCTGACAGAAATCCAAAGCCGAACAAATCTAAACCTCCTGTAAAATCGCTGGTTAAAAAATTTTACGACTTAATATAGGCACTATAAGCTCTAAGCTTTGTGACCAAAGGTCTATGAGTACCTACGAGTATATTCGAACAATATGTTAATTATGAACTATAAATGTATAAACATGACAGTGAGTACACCTATCATACTACTATGGAAATATAGCTCCCAAGCCACAGTTTACACACACAACATCCGATCAATGTGTTCTGTGACGTCGGTAGATGAATCTAATTTCAAGGCTTATTTGTTGTTTTATTTCATTTAATAAATAAGCAATTACATTTTGGACAGACTCTAAGTAATAAGAATTTGTGGAAAGTGACTTGAAAGAAATAAATTAGCAAATTACTGCGGGATCACTGTGGGTTTTATAAAAGAATCTAATTAACTTTTAACTATTCTTAGTTATAACACTGATAAAGATATATAATAGGTACTGACAAATTACACAATTCTTTAGAACAGTTGCTTTGGCTAGGAGCAAATTTTTAAGGTAATTTTGTTTTGTTATATGTAAAAATTAATCCCTATTTCTCTTTGTAAATCAATCTATAATCAATTTTGCTAATACTTTTTGGTGTGCTAGTACTTGTCATGAGAAGTTTCACATTAAAAATATGGGTGAAAATTTAAATTTTTGTCCATGTACAAATTGTTAGTAATGTAACGATATGAAGTTAGCCGGGTCGGTTAGTTTTTTATATTTATATATGTATTTTTTTTATATTAATAAGGGGTTGTTTTTGCCTTTTTAGATATCATTTAATAGTGAACACCTGATTCTGATGTTACAGCTTGCCTGTCGGTAATGAAACGACCGTCGCCTATGGACATTATAGATGTTAGAGGTGTTTTGTTGTCCTGCGGCCAGATATTAGTCCTATTATGTAAGGCTACTGGCTACACAATTCTCTGGACCGGTCACAGCGGTCTTGTTGGTATCAGCCCCTTAAGAGAAGCCGCCTGCAGGGTAGGAAAGCATAAGGTCTATCAAGATCTGTTAAGACCCGGTCCAACAAAGGGACACAGCTATTTGGAGATACTACTGCTACTACTGAGAGGCTAAGAGACTGAGAGAGCTATATAACAAAACCCACAAAGCTAAGATTTTTTTAAACAACGTCACCATCATAATAATTATTCAAATGATTTATCACATTTTTTATTGTTATAGATAATTTAAAACATGATGTATGATTTAAACGAAATAAATGATAGTAACGCATCAGGAGGAAGTCTGTCGGACTTGGGGCGCTTTCTTGGTTGGCCGATAGTAAACTTGTATTTAAAAAAATCTAGTTTTACTCGAACCTTGTTAATCAGATAGATCAATAACTCTTCTACTGCCTGTGACCAGACCTCGATGAATAAAATAGGCTGAGTCAAGAAACGATGGCCAGGTCGCGTGAATCGGGATGAGTGCGTAAGTAGTTTCATTTCCCATGTTGATCCGGAGCCTCCGTGTGGAGCAAGCAATCTGTGTTCCAGCGTGGCAGCTAGTAATTGACCAGCATTAACCATACTGACCAGCTGAACAATAAATGACCAGTGGTAGATTGGTGTGCGACAATTTACCCGGGTAGCGATCCCCGCTCTGACTGTTGTGACAGCGACGTGCTGTAATATATAAGGTGTTTATAGGCCATGGTTGTCTTTATCTATTACCACCCGGAAACCAGTGAGCGCTTGTGTCTTCTTATTATTTAAAAAAAAGACATATCATGAGGGATGCCGAAGAACGTTCGAAACGAAGAAGAAAGAATAGTTTTCCTGGTAACCTGTGAACCTAGTGAGATACATAGTAATCGGAATTTGAAAAGATACAGTGTTCTGTATTATGACAAATGCTGTTGATACAGTTTGCTGTTTGTGTAAGTATACAAATACAATTAACGTTTCTTAATGAAATTAGCATCTCGTAGATGTTGCGTGGGCCGTGGGCCTTTGGCCATGGGCTGTAGGCTGTGGGCTGTGGGCCGTGGGCCTTGGGCCAGCAACATTCATTAAATTTACTCGTAACACAAAGTAAACAGTCTGGTATATCATGTGAGCTTTCTCATGTTTTCATATACCTAAAAGTAACCTTAAACATATATATTCTTCGCACTATTAGACTAGCATGTTCACCTACCTTTACCGATAATTCGAGACATGAACATGAGTGTATTTCTGGGCATTAGTATTTATTGGATTCGTTGTTGTATTTTCATATATTGTTGCCTACGAAAAACACACAATACGTGCATATTACCTAATATAATACGGTCTGGGGTTCGATTAGTTTCTGTCACTCGTCAGCAAATGTTATTAAGTATTTATTTTTTTAAGCTGTGGTTTTTAGATTGCCATTTTATTTTGAATCAGTAAATAGAATTTATTGAATTAATTCTTCAATCAAACTTTTTGCGTATGTGTACCTACCTTATCCTCGAAACGAGCACACGACAATGAGCACTGACATTCTGACGGAATCAATTAAAGCGAGTCGGCGTGAAATTCCAAGCAGCCAGTAAAAAGGTGTCGTGTTCTCGTAGTCTATCCTTGTTCGATGGTGCTTTGAAATTAATTCCCTCAAAGGCAACCTTTGACCTGAATGTCAGGACGCAACCGCAGTGCGATTCAAACTGGACGTTAATGAAGTATTCAATGACATTGATGAGGTAGATATATTTTCGGATTGCAGCTCGTGAGTGTTGATTTTTGTCACTCATCTCGTCTAGTCATCATGTTTAAGTGGTTACCTTGGTTGCCAATTCGAGGCTGGTATGTTAAGCCTGTTGAGTGAGTTAATTTGCTGGCTGCCCTATCTTTCGTATATGATCAAGATTACGGCGAGCATAGATATAATGGCATAGGGAATAGATAAATCGGTTGTACCATTCTAAGTGACAAGTCTTACGAAAGGACTAGAAATTACAACCTAACCACATCGAAAAAAAAATTTACCCCTTCTTCTTACGAGATGCTTCGTCGGAAAGAATTTCTTCAATGAAGTCTGTGACCAACACAGAGGTTTTTATGGTCGTCTCTTTTATTCGGTAATTTATTCGGTACCCTGCGAACCTCAACGCAAAGGGACCACGCTGCTACTACGGACCGTTTTAAATACTTGTAATAATTATTCTGGACAGATGTAAAATGAGCCTTTATTTCGCTAATTCCGCGTAAGCAGTGTAACTGTTGTGGCAAATAATCCTCCAAACGACACAGAATGTGACAAGCCTAACTGACGTTCCCACCACCCGCCTCCGCGACCACAACACGAATATATGAAGAACTCGGGAAACAATGTAAATTGTTACGTTCTTTACACGTGACAACCCTAATTAAAGTTCCCACCTCCCACTTCCGTGACCACATCACAAATAGGTACAAACACGGGAAACAAAACCACTTGTCACTTCCTTCTCCAGCTTTGTCGAAGAACTCACCACTCGACGTACGTTTCGCCTCGACACCGAGGCATCCTCAGGAAATCGACCGTACCATACAAAATATAATACGTACCGCGCCTCGATTGCGCTCTTATATCGACAAAATGCCCCAATATCAATTATTCGTAACCGCTTCACGAATTGATTGTGGAATTTTGTGCGACTCGATTGCTGCTAAAAATTCGTAATAATGGGGAATTCGATATATTTATTTGTTCATTCAACAATGTTCTGGACACATTATTGTGTTTTGTGATTTCTAATAATTAAATTCAATCTAATATATATAAAATTATACTGTTATCTATAAAACGTATACCTACATAATTAAATTCAATCTAATATATATATAATTATACTGTTATCTATAAAACTAACAAATAATTATTCAAATAAGCCACCCCGAAGCATTCCCGGTGCAAAAGTACTTTATTTCTATTTGTTCTAAAATATTAAGCCTAATTCTTTTTTCACAAGTATGAATTATTTCGAAGTAGTAATCACTAGCCAAATTGTGACCAGCTTCCAAAAGATGTTTTGCAAAATGAGATTTATCGAAATGTTTATTTCTGAACGCCGCTATATGTTCTTTGTGACGTGTTTGAAAACTCCGACCTGTTTGACCTATGTATGTTCCATTACATTCAGAACACTGAAGCCTATAAATACCTGACTTATCTTTATTGTCTAATTTGTCTTTACCATTCAAATTTTTCTTAACGGATTACGTGTTTTAAAAGCAACGTGTAGTATATGATTGGACTTTAGATAGCGTTTAATTTTTTTCGGAAATTTGTCAATCGTAAGTGAAAGACATGTAAAGAACGTGACAATTTATATTGTTTCCCGAGCTCTTCCTATATTCGTGTTCTGGTCGCGGAGGTGGGTGGTGGGAACGTCAGTTAGGCTTGTCACATTCTGTGTCGTTTGAAGGATTAATTGCCGCAACAGTTACACTGCTTACGCGGAACTAGCAAAATAAAGGCTTATTTTATATCTATTATAATGGATTTCCGCAAAGTAACGCCTGATTCCATAAAATAAAAAAAAATCCTGACTTAATTAAACTGAACATATTTTTAACTGGTCTCCATATAATGTTCTATAGGAACCAATTTTTACAATTATGAATGAATTTTTACTATTGGTTTGTATTTGTATTTATACTAATCACAAATTTACTTAAATTATGTATTTTACGAAGTCTTTTTTTGTTAACTTAGACGCTGTCAGTATTTTTTGTCATTCAAGTATACCTACTAGTTTTTAAAATTTAGGTGCATTTAATACCTCGAAAATTCACATATGAGAAAAAGAATTAGTTATCATAACTAACAGGTAGTTTTTAGTTTTATCGTAGAGAAAAGTATCATAATGTGTGATTTTAAAATTACATGAATATTTTGTGATTAATTTCACCCGAAATAATTAGTTACAATTTGCAGATCCCGGCATCGCCCAGAGTACCGCGGTGGGAGTCGCGATCAACTTTAGTAATATCAACATCAGTTGCTTATTATGTCACTTCATAATACAAATACCCGGCGCATAAAAAAACTTTAAACATAAAGGAAATCAGCAGTCTCCTTATTTGCACTAGGAATCGTAAGTTGTACAACTTTTGTGACCCAGTTTTATTTACTGCTAGGTCAGGAGCACACCTACGCTTAGAATATATTACAACAAAAAAGCGTCCAGGGTTTTCCTTATACGGACATAAATATATTTTTTTTGTTCCAAATATACTTTCTACGCCTTGAATAGCTTGTATCTTTCAACTCCATTTCTGAGAATATTACAAATAAAAGCTTGTAACAAAAATATATTAAATGTAAAAATTTTTAAAATGATTTCAATATATGATATCTAAATACATGTCTGCTTTACATATTTTGTAACACATGCAATGTTTGTCATTTAATCACGCCTTCTGAGGCTCTGGCCTAAACCAATCGCGAGTAAGTGTTATGTGCTAGTGGTCTTAAATGTAAAAAAAAAATTCAACAGGTTCCCGTATGTATAACATCGGCCGATGACCACCTCGTTGGTTGAGAAGTTTGCATACTCCTCAACCAACTGATTTGATTGCCAAAGTGGCCCATCCACTTTTTTGTAATTAACATCTTAATGTCTGTATTTCTGGGTATGAGTTTGTCTATTATTTTTTTAATTAAATTTATTTCAGTGGGCATCTATTTGATTAAGTATTTCCATGTATCTTGTTGACTAAGACCCCCTAAAGTCAGAACACAGCCATATAATTTACTCACTTTGGGGTGTTGGCGACTGTGTAAATTGTCTAGAGATATTGTTGTTATTCCTTTGATACTTCGATGAAAAATGTTTCAAACATGCAATCCGACAATAGCTCGCGGACTACGCACACGCTGTTTCCCCTCCGGCAAATTGTATTTGTATTGGATCCGAAGTACGAATGTATTATGAAGGCCGTAACATTCAATTTCTTACAAATCTATAGCAAAAGGCTGACTTAACAAAACCTTTTTTTGAATTGTTTGAAAACGCTTAGCTCTGGGACGATCGATAGAATTAAAAGAATAAAACGTTGGTGCCAATTATTGAGGATGACTATATATAAAATATATTTCTTTAAAAATATGAATATTTGGAAGTTTTACCAAGCGCCGACGATGGAAAATATCAAATATAAAATAGACTATATATAACACAAGCAACGCTAAAAATTATAGTTGTGAAGTGAGAGGAGGATAAGATATGTACTTATATTGATCTACTAACACCAATTATTACACATGTTAATAAAACCGTAATGTCATGAATTTCGTACACTAAAAAGTAAAGATAGTTAAAAAATTCTCTTGGCGATTAAAAAAAGTCAGCAGAAGACATTTTTAGCATTTTAAAATGTATGCCTGTGTACTTGTTTAAGTATTATCACATGTTTTTTTATTGTTATTTAGGTCCAGCCTCAGAGGCCGTGGTTACAAAACGACCGCGGTAGTGAATGACAGCAGAACCAGAAAACTCTTTATTCAGATGGACCATACAAGTCGTACTTGTACGTAATAATATAATTTGTTTATTTTGTGTATGGATCATTAATTTTAATTTGTTTAGGGTTATTTTTTATGGGGGCAATCAGCAAAGGTAAGAGACAACGTGGTCTATAGACATCTTAGATATTACAGTGGCAGTTCAATTAGTTCTATATATTAGTACCGCTGACAACCAATAACCCTTAATGGTACCTTAATGGTAACCCTGGTAGTGTACGGTAGATAGGACTAAAAATTAATCTACCTTTAAATTAATTTATAATAAATTATGAAACTTATGTTCATAAATAAATAAAATGTTTTGGCTGTGATTTAAATGTACATTTTTATAGAAATATGTAACTTCTTAAAATTGACTAAATATTTGCACACCACAATGTGGTAGAATATGTTGTATTCTTAAATATCTTTATAACAACTTTTTAACACACATATTCCGCAAATAAATAATTTTCATTTCATTTCATTTTCATTTCATTTCATTTCATTAACACAAGCACTCAGTTTGCTTACTTCGGGGTTCCAAACTGCTTTATATCTTAGTCATAGGTTTTCTGTAGCTAGGGTGGGTAGAGTGAAAGTTAAGTATGTGATCTACCCTCCCTCTGCCACTGGAACACAACAGTGGCGAGTTTCTGCTTTGTCACAGTCGTAATATAATTGCAATTACTAAGTTTGCAGACAGTCCTGTACTACTGTAATCCAACAACTTCAACTAAGTACTAGATTGTTGTCCTAGCGGGCGAAACATTTTTCACAACCTTACGCCTAAAACAATTTTGACCATTTCATAAATCTTAAATTTAACGTACATGAAGATATAGATGTGTCGATGTACAGGTAACAGAGTAAGTCGACCTAAATCCGTTAAGGGTGAAAGCCTCTATCATTTTTGGCTTATTTGACTAGGAAATACCCTATCCTAAACCTAACCTAACCTACCCTAGCCTTTTGTAAGGGGGTAATAAAGTGCGCGCTTTCAACAGCTGGGTGATTTAGTATACACCTTTGGCATATTAGGACGGACTCAGACAGAGCTAGATACCTTGGACCGAAGAGTCCGTAAACTATTAACAAAATATCGCATGCATCACCCACGCTCATCTGTGATGAGATTGTATATTCCTCGGAAATCTGGAAGACTTGGCTCCCTTGATGCCAAAACCTTCATAACCGTGAAGTATACAATCTTAGAGAATACTTCCTACATGTTGAGTGTGAAATGCATCGTGATGGATATCAGTGATCAGCGGATAATGGACTGACTCGGCTCTCCTTAGGTAAAGAGAACTGGCATAAACCGGTGTTACTCGGCACTCATGATCGCTTGGACGTATGGAAAAGCAAAGAACTACATCGTCGATTTTATCAGGTTCTTTATGGGCCTGATGTCGATACACTAGCGTCCGCGTCTTGGTTACGATTCGTTGACCTCTTTGGTGAAACCGAAGGTTTTGCTTGTGCAATTGCAGACGAGGTTGTCAAAACGAATAACTATCGGAAAAACATCATGTAGGGATGGCACAGTTGACATTACGTCGAGCGTGCTATCGTCTTGATGAGCAGGGCCGTCTTAGATTATGCTCGGGCCCTTGGGCACACAAAAGCTTGGAGCCCTGAGCACACAAAAACGGGGCCCTTTGGGAATATGAAGAATTCAAATTTCAATTTTTTCACTATGATTTTTTGGGTAACCAATTACATTATTTTATAACAGTATGTCATTAATAATATTGGTATGCTGCTTTTTTTAAGTTAACGATAATACTTTCTTTCGGAATTTCATTTGAGCAAAATCTTCTATTAAATCCTCAAACTCAATTTTCTGATTAATGTAATTTTCTGTGCTCTTTATTATTGACAAATTACTTTGTCGTCTTTAAGCTGCGAAATTGAATGCTCCCGAATCAGGGCAACGAGAAAAACGTAATGCACCTAACCAAAATATTTTAAGGTTAAAAGTGAGTGAAAATAGTCGATCCTTCGGGGACTTTTGAGGGGCCCTGAGCACCGGTCCTGTGTGCCCTTATGGTAAAAACGGTATTACACGGCTGGTGAGTCTATTAGGCATATTATTTCCGGTTGTTCTTCTGTTCCTTGCCAACGGCGAGTACTTACACAGACATAACCAAGTAGCCAAGATAATCCACCAGCATCTTGCTCTTCAATATACCATCTCCAATAACCACTGACGGTTTAGTTTTAAGACCACCGTTTTTTAATACTTGTTTTTTTATAAATTTAAAAGAAAGAAAAAATTTCGCCCCAGACAGGATTTGAACCTGTAACCTTTCGTCTCAAGCCGACGAATGCTCTAACCAATTGAGCTACTGAGGATTCAAGTCCCGTGGCGAAATTTTTAATTCCTTTCTAACCCGTTAACGCGGGTAGTTATGTCCTATAGATACACAATTCTGAGTACCCACTAAATGAGTTCATCATTACAGATGAAATTCACATTTTAGAATGGCCATAACATTCGTTTCTCGCAACGTATTTTTAATCCAGGTTCAAATCCTGTCTGGGGCGAAATTTTTTCTTTCTTTTAAATTTATAGAAATTTATCCCAAGCACAGGGCAAGTGCTAAAATAAAAATACGTTGTTTTTTTTAGTTTATATTTTTAATGATATTTATTTTTATGTTAAATGTATAAACGTAGAAAATAAGAGATAGTGAAAACAAATGATAACAATAATATAATCGGTAATATCTCTATTTCAATATTGCCTTTGTAATATTATGACGTCCTTTACTTACTTCCATCAGCTAGCGAGTTGGGATCTGTAACAAAAAAATACAAATGTTAGTTATACATGTAGTTCAGTTTAAGTGGGCTAGAAGACCGATTTTATAATGTCAAGCTAGCAGGATCGGAGGTACCACAATTCAAATAGCTATAATTAAAACAGGCTTTTGCTTTAAGAATGATTTATTGCGACTAGTGTTAGACGAATTTTTAAGAGCACCATTACACAGTATCTCGCCAAATCTTGTTCCATGCTCTAGGGTTGAAGGAAGAGATCGCTGAGTTGGCGGTAAGGCCACCTTTGTGTATATTATAGTTTAGGTTTCTCATGGATTTCTCAGTCTTTGACGCACAATAAAGAGTTATTGTATCTAATTGTGTAGTATTATATAATCAACATTCTTAGGGTAGGTACTTCCTAAAGTTACTGAAATTTGGTTTTTGTGTAAACATTAGTGCACAAACAATGGAATTATTTCAAAATTGGGAACTTTTATGACACCGAAGGCAAAAATAGTGAGATGAGTATTTCTAGGAAGGCACGAAATTCAAGGGTACTTTCTTGAGATCTAGAAATCTAACATTTTGTACATACAGAAATATTAGTACATAAAAAACAACAACACATAAAATTTGGAACGTTTATTGCTCCTTGTCAAAACTATCTAGTTTTCATAAGTAGTTAACATTCGTTACAAAATACTAGTGAGTTGCCAGTGCTGTTACCCTGCCTTCTAGCATGAACCCGATAATTACTATAGCATTGAAGGTTTGGCTGCAGGGAAACTTAAAGTGGTGGCACCGTTCAGGGTGAGCTTCTACAGAGCTTTCTGACACCCAGTAAATTAATGTGTAGTAGAGGTAAGTATTATCGAAAACAATTTGTACAAACAAATGAAATTTTATCAAAAACATGTTCACGTAGAAGTAAATTTAAACGTAGTGTGAAATAGTTGTAAGTGACATGTAGAGGCAACTTCTTACTTTAAACTCTCTAACTTAACGATATCTAACTTCATAATTTTACGTTAAAATATATGGCTAGGCATTTTCGCTTCCATGCTAAAACTTAAAGTGAAAAATATTCTCACCGTAATATTACGTTTCTATTAAGCTATTATATGTAGTTATCATAATGACAAAACGATCGAGCCACATACTTTGACTGAGGTGTAAAGTTTGAAAAGTTATATCTTGTAGGTTAAGAAGCTTGGCTCTGCATGATATCTCAAACCTTTTTCACAATACGTTATAGCATGATCCCGGTTTGGCAACACTTTTCCATATTATGATGTTTTTGACGGGTTTTATGATTATTAGGAATGTAGAGTTTCGCAGCGACTCACGCGGATTGGTACCACCGCCTTACCTATTCCTGCCACCATAACGTCATGACGTGTTCCGGTTCGGAGGTTAAGGTAGCCGGTAAACTTACTTTTGTTCGAGGCCTAACATCCCGGCCTCTGGTTGGCAACGTACCATTACCACCTTTGGTGTCTCTAGGCGGCGAGAACTTCTTACCATCATAACAGGTGTAAAATAGGCCTTTATTTTGCTAATTCCGCGTCAGCAGTGTAACTGTTGTGGCAAATAATACTCCAAACGACACATAATGTGACAAGCCTAACTGAGATCTGTTCGCGGAGGTGGGAGGTG
Organism: Calephelis virginiensis; assembly: GCA_002245475.1. Lineage (NCBI taxonomy): Eukaryota > Metazoa > Arthropoda > Insecta > Lepidoptera > Riodinidae > Calephelis > Calephelis virginiensis. The sequence continues at coordinate 77,964 of NJDC01004832.1, forward strand.
GTAACTTTAGATAGGGTTGTCACATGTAAAGAACGTGATAATTTATATTGTTTCCCGAGCTCTTCCTATATTCGTGTTCTGGTCGCGGAGGTGGGTGGTGGGAACGTCAATTAGGCTTGTCACGTTCTGTGTCGTTTGGAGGATTATTTGCCACAACAGTTACACTGCTCAAGCGGTATTAGCAAAATAAAGGCTTACTTTACATCTGTTATAATGGATTTCCGCAAAGTAACGCCTGATTCAATATAATATCTTCTTACCATCAGGAAATCCGTCTGCTTGTTTGCCTTCCAAAGTCATAAAAAAATGTTTGTTCAAATAAAATCAAATCCATTTTTTATTCGATGTTGGTACATTGCACTCTTATCGTCATTTTATTAGACAGACTCAAAAATTAAACAAAAACAATTACAAATTACAATAAACGTAATATTCATACTACTCACTAAGACAGCGAAGTTAACAAACAATTTTACAGTTGTACAAACGAATGGACCTGCAACATACATGTATTTTTTTTTAATATCTATCTAGTTTTTGGTTTGGCACCTGAAATGTCACATTATTTCTTAAAAATAACAAACGAAACACTTCAGATTTATAGGTAGCAAATAATATATTTTTTTCTAAAATATAACGATATTCTTACAACATTTGTGGACTGCTTTACCTTTGTAACTAGATGACAACATGAGAAATCAAGAAATCAGAAAAAATAAGGCGGTGGTAATCTTTGCAAGGCTCATCTAAACGGACAACTAGATACCTACTGGGGTAAGAATCCTATAATAAAAATCACTGAAGTTTGCCACTAGGTCGTCGTCAATAAGGTCGTCACATCCTGTGCCGAAACAAAACAAATGCGTAAGATGAAATTAGCGGCTAGCAAAAAGAAGAGCCTAAAATAAGACCCTGATATAGACCGTGTAATATACGTTTAGATAACAGCTGCTATATCCTGGAAAAGCCATAAAGGGACCTATATTTTTATCTTTATGACCCTGTTCCTTAACTAGAGGGATTAATTAAAATATAGCGCTCTTTGAGGACACATTCACCGCTCGATTTTAATTACACAGAAAAACGTTACGTATATAGATCAAAAGGACACTGCCGGTAAATATATTTTTCCGAGAACCAGTTCTGAATGCTTTTTCAAAACTGATACAACAATCTATTTTATGAGACAACTTAACTCGGTAGCTACACTAAACTTATCGACATTTAGGTTATCTAGCATGGCTGTGAATTTTGTTTATATTATTAGAGAAGAACTTATATAGCGGTTCAAAATTTGAAAGTTTCGTTCATTAAAAATTTAAAATAGAGGTCGTGGACTATAAAATTCATCATTTCAATGACGTTTGATACTACAGTTAAGTATCATTACTTTGTAAGTACCTTATATAATATTTTTAATTTTTTTTTTAACAACAAATCTGTCAATTATTCTTACCAGTTTTTTTTACATTACCGATGTCACGCCGGTACTCGATACATTTTTATTGATAATCTCATCCAATACTATAGACTGCTTCCACAATATTTCAATACAATTGATTGTGATGATACAGCGTCACTGAATAATAATTAATATTACTTATGTGTATAGGTTTTGCTCATAAGGACTCCAAAAAAAGAGGAGAAACTCAATTTGACGGATTTTTAAATACAATTGTTACATGATTACGCGGCAAATGGCCGACCGATTTTGTTGATTTTTTTAGAAAGATAGGTGATAATTTTGAAGTGGTCACAATATATTAACTTTATCGTAACCCGACTAGTGATTTTTGAGTTATACTTAATAGTACATTAATTTTTCACTTATTTTGACCAACCACTAGTTGATAAAATTTGTTTAGGAATATTTCGATATTTTATTAGCTATCTTTCAAAAAAAAATTGCCACGTCGCGACGGGGTAATCTAATAAAATACCTAGATTGATTTTTTGCAGTTTTACTGCTTTTAACTATTACTTGAAAGTATACCTAGTGATAGTGCTAATTCTACTTAATTTCATGTACTGACAAAATGACATGAACAATACGAATATACATACATAAAGCACGAAGTTACAGTGTAGTGAAGTTGTAGTGTCAATCAGTTACATTCATGCAAGCCACTTAAAATATTGCCATTACCTTGTTCATATATATTGGCTGTAAATAAATATTTTTTCTTTCTTTCTTACAAATCTCATAAAACGCTAAGTAAATGTAATTTTTGAAATCACTAGATTATTACTACGCTAATAATTCTAAATAACTTATCAATAAATATATTTTATAGTATGCATTATAAAGTGTTATAGACTAAGATTAAACCTTGAAGTACATTATCCCATGTTTTTTAATAAGACGGTAATAGGCTAAGTGAGCGCGAATAAAGCAGTCCTCCCTCCCTTCCTTGCGCACACTCAGCCTTCTTCTTCTACTTCATTTATCTGATTAAAAATTATAATAGTTAGGAACAATTTTTATTTAACTTTTTCCAAAAAAACGACTATCAAAAATTGTTGGTCCAATTCGCTGTGTTCAAATTAATTTTAAAATCAAAGAACATGTTTTTGTTACCCTCTCACTGTTCAAAACTTGGTGGAGTTTTTGGATAAAAGTCAATATTTTTGGGGATTAAATATTAAATGAAATAGAAGGAGGCCCTGTTACTTAAAGTTATATCTTATAATACTGCCTTACTGTTGTAACTGACAATACCTATCTTAGCTTGCGCAACTTGATTTTAAATACTGTTATTTTGTATAAAGCAGCACTTCTCAAAATATCACGAATTGCCAAAATGGATTCGCTATTGACGGAGTTATTGTGTAAACATACACTCAAACAGCGAAACTCCCCGTTTTGGAGTCGTTTGCAAGTAATTTTATAAGAATTGTATACAGCAGGTATAAAAATATTATAATGGTAATTAACTTTAATAGTAGTTATTAAAAAACAAGCATAGAGACTTTCTTGTTGGCGTCAGAACCGAACTGGCCCATGTCCTTTGGGCAGAAAATAATAGGACCGTAAATAAAAATGAGTTTTGGTGCCATCGAAAGTAAAATGTTCTCAGCATTTTCGTGGTTTCCAAATATTAAATAATTCGTGAGTTGATTCAATTTCATGCATGAATTGAGTAAAATTAATTACTTTTGTTGGCAATTTTGTAATTTTTTTTTATTAAATCGTACAAGTGAAGTATTCTAGGAGAAATTACTGTATCGTTTATTTCCTCATTGCCACCAAAACGCAAAAAATAAGCTTGAGTACCTGAGGAGGCCCCCGCTTTACACAAAACATGACTTTACATTATTAATTATTTCGAAACAATTGAAGCTCCATTTTGATCAATAGCGTAACTTCGAACATTAATCGAGTAACTTGATGGTAATTTAAATTAAAGAACGCCAAGCCAAATTTAAAAAAAGAAGAAGAAGAGTAATACGCAAAGTTATGACCGTTTGTTTAATTTGACATGACGTCATCGAAATTATGTTGGCGTTTAGCACATCGTTGTGAATTATCGTATACTAGCTGCTACCTGCGGCTTCGCCCGCGTTTTCACAGAAACCCAGTGTGCGA